>QAOA01005753.1:779575-797503 GCA_003255065.1 Cercis canadensis
GAAATACCAAAAATTTTTGAATGAAGATTGTAAGTTTATTTCTAGACGGACTGCTAAAGGTGATGTGCTTAAAAAATATGAAGTTGAGAAAGAAAAATTGAAACAACAATTAGCCCGAATTCTTGGTAGAGTATGCTTGACTTCTGATGTTTGGACTGCATGTACCAATGTTGGTTATATATCTTTAACTGCTCATTATGTTGAAGAGAATTGGAAGTTGAATAGTAAGATTTTATCATTTGCTCATATGCGACCTCCACATACCGGGTATGATTTATCATTGAAGGTGCTTGAATTTTTGAAAGATTGAGGAATAGAGAGAAATTTTTTTTTCATTACTTTGGATAATGCTTCTTCAAATGACAACATGCAAAGCATTTTGAAAGAACATTTATGCTTGTCAAATAGCTTGTTACTTAATGGAGAGCTTTTTCATATTAGATGCTCTGCTCATATCTTGAATCTCATTGTTCAAGATGGTTTGAATGTTGTTAATAATGCATTGCACAAAATTAGACAAAGTGTGCATTATGTTTGGGCATCGAAAAGTAGGATGAAACAATTTTTTTAGTGTGTTGAACAAGTTGGTGGGATTGATACATCAATTGGCTTGAGACCAGATTGTGTCACTAGATGGAACTCCACTTGTGTAATGCTTGAGAGTGCAATCAAGTATCGACGTGTCTTTCATAGTTTGAGTTTAATTGATAAAAATTATAAGTGGTGTCCATCAAATGATAAGTGGACTAAAGGGGCTTTTATGTGTGAATTCTTGAAGCCATTTTATACAATTACCAACTTGATATATGAGTCATCTTACCCTACATCTAATTTATATTTTGGAAAAATTTGGAGAATAGAGCTTATTTTGACATCCAACTTGTCAAATGAAGATTGTTGATTCAAAGCATGAGTCATAGAATGAAAGAAAAATTTGACAAGTATTGGAGTCAATATAGTGTGGTTCTTGCATTTGGGGCTGTTCTTGATCCAACCAAGAAGCTTAATTTCTTGAAGTATACTTATTCTAGACTTGATCCATATTACTATGAAGAGAAAGTAGAAAAGGTCTAGAAGGCTTTGTATGCACTTTTTAATGAGTATGTCAATAAGGGTGCATCAACTTCAATGGTTTCTTTCAATATGAGTCAATCATCAAGTATCATTGGAGGAGAAAAGGAAAAGAGAAGTTGCCTACACTATATTATGATGTAAGTTTGTTCTTTAATTTTTTTTTTTTTTAAAGATTTTCATTGTTTTTCTTTTAATTATACTATATTATGATGTAAGTTAAATATTCATTTGGTTATTTGATAGGATTTTGAAGAATTTGATTGCCAACAAGGTAACAATGTCGGAAAGTTTCAACTTGATATTTATTTGGAAGAGGCAAGGATCACATCCTCGAAAAGTTTTGATGTTTTGGCTTATTGGAGATACCGAAGTAATAGATTTGGTGATCTTGCAAGGATGACTTGTGATATATTGAGCATTCCAATAACTACCGTAGCATCGGAATCCGCTTTTAGTATTGGCTCTCGTGTTTTGAACAAGTATAAGAGTTCTATGCTTGACGAAACATTGCAAGCTCTCTTATGCACGCGTAATTGGCTAATTGGTTTTGTAGGTAAGTTTTTTGAAATTTTTTCATTTAGGATTTATAATTACAAGTTGACTTTATATAATTACTTATTAACCTATGCTCATTTTAATTATAGATGATGATGCCGATGAGGATGACTCAACCAACAATGATGATCTAATTTCTAAAGAGGAGTCAAATGTTATTATTGAGAACAATGAAGAGGAAGATGAGGATTATACAATTTAGTCTTGTGATTGGCTTTCTAAACTTGTTATTTGGTTGTTGTTTTGATACTTTGATTATTAATGTGGTTGTTGGTGATGATGATTAATTTTGGACTATTCGGTTTGTTTGTTTTGATTGTTATTTATGCAATTATGCTTGAATGTGTCATGNAATTGGTGTGGGTAAAGATGGCAAAGAAAAGTGTAAATGCAAGGCTTGCGGGAAAGAATATACTTGTGCAAGTAAATCGGGAACTTCTCATTTAGGTCGTCATATTCCTAAATGTCATATGATTCCTAAATATCATGATGTTGGGGACATGCTAATTGATTTTGAAGGAAAGCTAAAGAGAAGAAAATTTGACTCTAAGGTGAATCGTGAGATGTTGTCTGAATTGATTATTGCACATGATGTTCCATTTAAAATTGTTGAGTGGAGGGTGTTTAAGAAATACCAAAAATTTTTGAATGAAGATTGTAAGTTTATTTTTAGACGGACTGCTAAAGGTGATGTGCTGAAAAAATATGAAGTTGAGAAAGAAAAATTGAAACAACAATTAGCCCGAATTCTTGGTAGAGTATGCTTGACTTCTGATGTTTGGACTGCATGTACCAATGTTGGTTATATATCTTTAACTGCTCATTATGTTGAAGAGAATTGGAAGTTGAATAGTAAGACTTTATCATTTGCTCATATACGACCTCTACATACCGGGCATGATTTATCATTGAAGGTGCTTGAATTTTTGAAAGATTGAGGAATAGAGAGAAATTTTTTTTCCATTACTTTGGATAATGCTTCTTCAAATGACAACATGCAAAACATTTTGAAAGAACATTTATGCTTGTCAAATAGCTTGTTACTTAATGGAGAGTTTTTTCATATTAGATGCTCTGCTCATATCTTGAATCTCATTGTTCAAGATGGTTTGAATGTTGTTAATGATGCATTGCACAAAATTAGACAAAGTGTGCATTATGTTCGGGCATCAAAAAGTAAGATGAAACAATTTTTTTAGTGTGTTGAACAAGTTGGTGGGATTGATACATCAATTGGCTTGAGACCAGATTGTGTCACTAGATGGAACTCCACTTATGTAATGCTTGAGAGTGCAATCAAGTATCGACGTGCTTTTCATAGTTTGAGTTTAATTGATAAAAATTATAAGTGGTGTCCATCAAATGATGAGTGGACTAGAGGGGCTTTTATGTGTGAATTCTTGAAGCCATTTTATACAATTACCAACTTGATATATGAGTCATCTTACCCTACATCTAATTTATATTTTGGGAAAATTTGGAGAATAGAGCTTATTTTGACATCCAACTTGTCAAATGAAGATTGTTGATTCAAAGCATGAGTCATAGACTGAAAGAAAAATTTGACAAGTATTGGAGTCAATATAGTGTGGTTCTTGCATTTGGGGCTGTTCTTGATCCAACCAAGAAGCTTAATTTCTTGAAGTATACTTATTCTAGACTTGATCCATATTACTATGAAGAGAAAGTAGAAAAGGTCAAGAAGGCTTTGTATGCACTTTTTAATGAGTATGTCAATAAGGGTGCATCAACTTCAATGGCTTCTTTCANAGTAATTGAAAAGTTGTTTTATAAGAAACAATTCTGGTTCATTCAAAGGAAATCAGTTCATTAATTTTCTTTTTCCCCTTTTACTGATTTAGTTTACTGACATCATTTAAATGTTGAGCATGTGAGGTCTTCAATTTAATTTAGATGCTTCTCTAAAGTGTGGCGGAGAACAGGAGAAAGAGTTGCACGTTCATTGGATGCCAGAATTTGTGGGAAGTACAGATTTGAAAGAATCAATTTTAATCCGCGATCTTTTTTAATTCTACTTTATGTGCAGTTTTACTTGGAGTTCAGATTTAGATCATTTAGATCAAAGAGTTGCTATATCTAAAATTAATGTCAGTTCAATTTACATCAGTTGGTTTATTCAAGGTTTTTTCAGGCATAGCTAGGGTCAATTTTTTTGGCAATTTCTAATTGGATCTGCTAAGATGTTTATTGGTCTAGAAATGAACATAAAATGTGACAAAATGGATAACCTTGCACAATGACTGGCTTGGAATCTTGGATCATGCAGAATTGCTTTAAAGAAAGACTTTGATGTGATACTGTTTGTTACTGATTATTGTGTTGATTTATTATAAGTTTTCCAGTTGATATTTCATGTTGTGTTCTGGTCTACACACACCTCAACACTGATTTGTTTCTCTCTTTCTCTCCTTTACCCACAATGATCACAATGATTGCAGGTACTCAGAGCACTCTTGGAGTCTTGAATTCAATTTTATAACAAAATTTCCTTCTCCAATTCCAATGATAGATTCCTATGTTTTAAATCATGTTTATATCCTCACAGTTTTGTCCTTCCATTCTTGCAGTTAGAAACATGGCAAATGAAAAATCAAAAATATCCAAAGAGGATTTTAAAGTGAAGGAGATCTCTCCAAATATTGGTGTCATGAGTACCACAAGCAATGGTGGAATCACAGCAGGCACTGACCTTGTTGAATTAACTCTCTTCTTGTATGTGAGGATTGTGAGGGCCACTGATTTGCTTGGACTTGCTGGTCCTGATACTTGTGACCCTTATGTGGAAGTGAAGGTTGGACCCTTTAAGGGAAGAACAATGTCCATCAGAAGCTCAAACCCAGAATGGAACCAAGTCTTTGCTTTCGAGAAAGCGCGAATTCAAGAACCAAATTTTGAACTTGGGGTGAAGGATGAGCATTTTAAGTACGATGATATTAGGGGTAGAATTTCATTTGCTATTTCTGAGATTCCTGTAAGGTCTCCAACTGAGAGTGCACTAGCAGCACAATGGTATGGGCTACAAGATCAAAAGGGGAATAAGCGCAGAGGAGAACTAATGCTGGCCATTTGGATAGGAACTCAGGCTGATGAGGCTTTTCCAGAAGCTTTGCATTTAGAAGCAGCATCACTTAATGTTTGCAACATTGCTGATACTCGTTCACAAATATATTTTTCTCCTAGGCTTTGGATTTTTAGAATTTTTCTGGTTCAAGCCCAAGACTTGTTACTTGAAGATAAAACAGAAAACTCAGAAATTTTCATCCAAGCTACATTGGGGAGTGTGACTTTCAGAAGCAAACTGGTTAAGTACAACAATGGAAATCCAAAATGGAATGAAGGATTTTTCAATGTTGTGGCAGAACCATTTGATCAATGTCTGGTTTTGAGTGTGGAGCAAGGAACATTTAGAGATCACGAAAGCTTAGGGACCTGTACAGTTCCTCTAAAGAGTGTGGAGAAGAAAGTAGATGGTGGAGCTGCAGCTGGTAAATGGTATGCTCTGGAGAGACCCAAAATAATGAAGCTCGAACATGATACAAAATTTGCTAGTAAGCTTAGCATGGGGCTCTCTATGGATGGTGGGTACCATATATTCGACGAGAACCCAGAATGCACTAGTGATCTGAATCCAACAGCCAAGAAGTTGTGGAGATCCAGCGTTGGGGTTTTCGAAATGGGTATCTTGAATGCTACTGGGCTCCCAGCAATGAAAAAGGGGAACTATACTGATGCCTATTGTGTTGCTAAATATGGCTCAAAATGGGTTAGGACAAGAACAGTTATTAATAGTCTTTCTCCAAAGTGGAATGAGCAGTATTCTTGGGATGTCTATGACCCATGTACATTCTTCTCAATTTCTGTGTTTGATAATGGTCATTTACATCGACATGGGGAAGAAGAAGGAGTAGATGCAAAAATTGGGAAGGTGAGAATCTACCTAGCTGAACTTACACCTAATTTGATTTACACTTACTCTTATCCTCTCATTGAACTACAATCTAGTGGTTTGAAGATGGGAGAAATTCAATTGGCTTTCAGGTTTTGTTGTCCAAATAAGATCAATCTCTATCTAATCTACAGACTGCCTATGCTTCCTAGACTGCATTTTGGTAACCCATTGACTCCAGATCAATTCAGTGCTTTGAGGAAACAAACTGTTACAGTTCTCTCATCTTCATTAAGCAAGAATGAACCCCCACTGAGGAGAGAGGTTGTGGAATATGTGCTTGATTCTCGCGAAAAAATATGGAGCATGCGGAGAGGAAAAGCTGATATTGACAGGATCAAAACTTTTCTGAATTATTGGTCTGCCTTGTTGACTTGCTTAGATGATATATGCAAGTGGAAGAATCATATTTCAACACTCATAATTTGTGTGGTTCTAGTTTTTGTGATTTGGAAACCTCAGATTGTACTGCCTTCAATATTTTTCTGCCTTATCCTTGATGTGAGCTTGCAGTATTCAAAGAGGCCAAAGCATCTGTCTCACTGGGATCTGCAATTGTCTCATGCTCATACAGCAAGCAAAGATGAAATAGAAGAAGAGTTTGATCCAATCCCATCCAAATTCGAAGACCAAATTATCAGGTACAGGTATGATCAATTAAGAGATATTGCGAAGAAGTCTATAGCACAAGTGGGTGTTATAGCAACTAAAGGAGAGAAACTACATTCTCTTCTGAGCTGGGAGGATTTTATAGCTACCACACTATTTGTGGCAGTGTGTCTCATCACGGGGATTGCAACTTTCACTTTTCCTTTTCCACTTACCATTGGTCTGTGGCTTTTCTACATGCTAAGGCATCCAAGATGGCGCTCAGCTTACCCTACACCCCCTGAAAACTTTATGAGAAAGATACCTTCAAAATTAGATAGGATGCTATAAGAACCTAGCTCTGTGTTATTCTTCTCTTTCTTTGAGTGCAAGTTGTGAAGTTCTAGGTTATCTTTTCTTTTATCATTATCAATAATAATATAGTGAAGACTTTTAACAATAATAATAATGGGGATGAAAGAGCCACTCATGTGACCCTACTTCTAATTAACTTTGAAGGGGGTTTAGGAAAGTTCTTTTTAACAATTATGCAGTTAAATACTTTATCACTGCATGTTAATAAATAAAGCAAAAAATTACTGGTAAGTGCCACACCAATTTATTACATGACATTTCTATTCTCTGTTTCCTCTCTTCAGGCTTCACATACATTTGACTGAGATTGGTTATAAGCACATTAATTTTGCATTTCTCAAATCTGTATATGCTTCTCCATCCATTAACTGCATGCCTGCATTTTTTGGCCTTGCAGAAATCTACATATTTTCAAAAAAATCAGTCATGTAAGTGAAAACAGTTAAACCATCTGCTAAATGCTTTCATATTTGTTTAGTGAAATTTTATCAAATCTTATCAGTTCTGCAATGACAGGAAGCATTGTAGTGAAGACTTTTAACATTTTTATGTATATAGCACCCTTTGGTGTCCTTTCTGTGATGGAAATAAGAATCGTGATTACAAGTATAAGGATTTATTCCAACATGCATTGGGAGTGGGGAAGAGTTTTTTTAACAAAAATTGCAAAACAAATGACTGATAAGAAGTTTGAAGACCATCTTATTATTCAGTTAACGTCTTGCTCTTTTTAATTGCAAGAACAGTCTACTAAAATACTGAGATGTCTTTTAAGTTGTTCTCACACAGCTATACTAAAATATTGGGATGTCATGCATATGAGAGATAAGCTGTATTAGGATATTTGAATGCTTAACCTAGTTATTTCACTGTTGATTTTCCCATAAGAATGGAGGTTTTAATTGCATAACAAAAATAGAAAAACCAGCATAGTGACAATAAGCTGGAGAATATATCAAGATGCTCAAGAGCTATTGGGACTTCAAAGAAAATGATGAGGAAGCATTAGTTTGAATTCTCCATCAACTAGAGCAATGGCACTCTTAAAAGCATGAAAGTGACTACCTTTCTCAATGCATATTCCTTACACTTAAAAAGTGATGTTTTAAGCCTTATTTCTACTAACTATAATAAAAGGGAGGATAAGCTGTCAAAATTGACAAATAACAGTTGGGTTTTCTTTGATTTCTATCCATATTTGGGATAATGGAAATATGAAAACTAAAGAAGGGGAAAGGAAAAACCCTAATCTACGTGCTTTCTAATGTTTTTGTTATGTAACTAGTTTGAAGGGGTAGGATGAGAATTTGTTGGAGAAAACTCCAGAAGGCAAGAGTCTTTGAGACTGCGAGAACTCATGCTAAGGATGATGAAATAGAGTAGTAGAAGCCACTAGAGAAAGCAAGTGAGCCCCTAATTTAAAAGGAACTTGTTGTATAAAAGCTTATTACATAAGGTCTTCTTATATAAGCGTTTAAATAAAACGTTTTACCCAAACAGGGTCCATGTCATTGTAAAAAGAGATGTTTGAACACCTTTGATATTCTACTTATTATCTCTTCTTATTATGTCATTAAGGAACTGAAGTCTAACTTTACCAATTAAGGGCTTCAATTGAACTATTTTGTATCTGAAAAATGATTACTTGGTATAAAATTACTCTTCTCTTATCAATTGATATAAGCATTAAGTGATTATGAAATCTGGTTTTGAAATTGAGTTCTATTAAAACAGTTGGTTTAAGATATTATGGTTCATTGAGTACAGACAATCAATCTTTATGTCAATTAAAGATTCTCCAGTTGGCAATAGTTGCTACAATCTTCGATGGATAGATGTTCTTAAGTGGCTGGTTAGAATATTATTGAGTCTTATAGATCAACAATCATTGCCTTTGGCAAATACTTAAGGGTTCATGAAACTGATACATATTTAAAAGTGCTCACAAATATTGCATCCTGATACATGAACAATATGAAACTGGAGAAGTACTAAAGGGCTTAACAATTATTTTTCTGGAATATTAGTTCTTTGCTGGATATTCAGTGTCCCCTTTACTAGTATTACCAGAAATTTTCTGTAGATTTGGTGCAAAAGATAGTGATGATTCTTTTTCTTATTACTAACTTTTAATGCTCTCTTGATTTTCTGAACATCTTTTAATATGGGCTAACCATAATGGATAGGTTAGCCCGTATAGTTAGCACAAGGAGAGGCCCCCAGCTCTCTACTTACATGTGGTGTGACTGCCCCATTTAAGTCATACTTTCTACGTAGAACAGTTTCTTTCTACATGTGTTCCTGTTTTTGTTTTGGGTTTTCTCTATTGTAGGAATGGATTGTTCATCAACATTAGGCATTCCTTCAACTATAACTTGATTATTACTAAGATTAGTAGATCAGATTAATAGACTTAGGAATTTCTTTCTTATAATTGGTTTATCATGTAAGATAATCACCTAGGAATATCCTATGTAGCACCAGCTGATCAGCCACTGCGCTCCCTTCCAATTCCTAAATCAATTGGCAATCCTGAATTAGAGAAAGCAATACTTCCATGGATGCAAGAATCCATGATTATATGAGCAATGCCCGGTTCTCTATATCTAGAACATTTTTATAGGTTGAGATAGCAATAATTGTTTTTCTCTGAGAGCAAGTTTTCCTTGTAGATGGAATTTTGATTCTATTTTTACTGCAGGTTAACACTCTAGCTGCTGAGAAGTTATTCTCAGTTGATGGAGATTGGACATGTTTAGGTCCAGATACATAAATTGCTATTTGCTAATTTTCCTCAATCTTGTAAATCAACAGCTTGTTTCTCAAAATTTCCTATGTTCTTTTCGAATAATTGAGCCTGATTTAGCTGTGGATTGTGCCAGGTGATTGGCATTGAAACAAATGCTCCTGCAGTATCTAACACCCACAGGAAAGCTGAGAATAATGGTAAAAAAAATTGTAAAATCATACATACAAAGGTGAGATGTAAATTTTTATTTTCTGTCATCTTATGGCTACTGGCAAGAAATTCTGTGAGAAATTTATAGTTAGTAGCACGTTTCATGCCACTGAGAAAAGTTTATCTCTGATGGAAATTTTTTCAATTTGGTTTCCTTGGTTACTTGTATGTGATGCTACAAATTTTGCATGTTGGATAATTATGAGAGGTAACAGGCAGAAGATGTGATCAGATTTCAGTTGAAAGAGTACCTGAACGTTCCTAAGCAACAAGTTGATCTTCCTAATACCTCTGGAAGTAGCTATGAAGAAGTTTCTGAGGGCAGAGTATGTCACGAGCCTGAAAATATTGAAAGAGCAAAACTCACTATTCAAAAATCAACAAGCAAGAAGTTGGAAGTGAGTTTCAGAAGGATAGCAGCTATGACAATGGAAACACTTTAGTGCAACAGTTTAAGAATGTTGTTGCCATTGTTGATCCTCGGCGTGATGGATATAGCTCTGCTCATGGTCCTTGTTTCAAAGACACCATCAAGAGAGCCAAAAGTACTTCTTGCTTCAAAGAGAAGAAAACATGTTTTGTTTGGAGGGAGGCTATCATAGCGTGTTTCATTTATAATTGGCTTGTACTTAAACTGTATGTATTAGATAAAGGCTACAAAATTACATCCAAAAAATTCATAATTCTATACTTGAACTATATGTATTGTTTGTAGGAAATTTATCCTTTACATAGGTGAAGGCTACAAATCACGTGCCGCGTGCTAAGATCAAAGACTTCAATATTGTTGTTTTCAGTATTAATTTCATTACTATGGTACTTTTCAAATTATTTCCTTTGCTACAATAATTTTATTTTTTTTAATATTTTTCTGCAATGAGAGAGTGTCGCCATTTTGTACCGACAGGAAAAATTACAGGACTGTTTAGAGCCGCAATTTGGGGTATTGCTGCACTAAACAGTGCCATTCCCTCTTTTTTAGATTTCTCTCTTTTTTCAGCTTTCATTGATACAATTCTCAGATTTTGTTAGAATTAAAATCAATAATATAAGCATCTCTCCAATTAGCAAGTAGTTACTCCTCATCTTCATCAGAGGCTCCCAATCTGAATTACACACTATAAAATTCTATGCATGTTTCTCTGTTTCACCTAAAATGGTCAGAAAGCCTTTATCCAAGAGTGCCAACAAATACCTCAGAAAATAGAGAAAGTGGCCACACTCTCCATACAAGACCTTTTGGCACCAAAACGTTGGTGAACAGTAAGCTATGCAAATCCTCAAGCGAGAAACAATGGCAATGTCTTCAAAGCAAGATCCACATGGAAATTTTGACAAGCCCTTTCTTCTTTCCACTCTCATAGACTCTTTCAAAGCTTATAGCTGTGACCCAACTCCTAAAGCTTACTACTTTGGGCAAAATGACTGAAATAATGCAAAATAAAAAAAAAATAAATACGTAAATGGGTTAATTTTAAAATTATTTACGAAAATTGATCACTTTTGAATATTTTAATCAAGCGGAAATGAACAAAAAGAGACATGCTACTTCAAATGTAACGTTTTTCTTAAAGATACGCTACATCAAAGTAACGAGAAAGAATAGCTACAAGACAAAAGAGTTCCGCTACTTTGATGTAGCGTATTACTTAAGAACACGCTAGTTTTGCTACAACAAGTTGTTGAGTAACACGCTACTTTGACAATCAACGTGTTTTAAAGGATAACGCTATATTGGAATTCAAAGTAGAGAAAATGAGCAGTGAAGTCAATAACAGATAGAGGAGAACTTTGATGTAGCATTTTCTTTAAGAACACGCTACTTTGACAAAATAAAATTTTCTTTAAGAACACACTACTTTGAAAAAGTAGCGTTTTCTTCAAAAAAAAACTCTACTTTGTCAAAGTAGCTTGTTCTTTGAAAATGAAATAGAAGAGAAGAAAAAGTGATTTAGAGGAGGGTAGGGAAGGGGACAGTCGGCATTAAAGATCATTAAAAACCCTGTGTTCCCAAAAATAACATGCTATATTGTTATTGGCATGTCCCTTAAGGACACATTGTATCAATATAGTGTGCCCTTAAGAAACACACTTAAGGACACGCTAATAACAATCTAGCATATTTGTCTTTGTGGCAGCCTTTTTTACTTCTGTCTATAGGGATCCACTACTTTGATGTAGCAGATCTTTAAAAAAAATGTTATATTTAAAGTAGCGTGTCTCATTTTATCCATATTTGTATCATTAAAATATTTAAAATTGACTAATTTTCATAAATAGTTTTAATAGTAACCCATTTATATATTTTTTTTATTTTACATTATTTAAGTCATTTTACCTACTACTTTGTCATCAAAACCTTAACCCAAAAATTTCAATTCCAACAAATCCCTCTAGTTCTGGACCACCTTGAGGGTTTATTTGGGAGTTAAAATTGGGGGGAAATGAGAGGAAAGGAAATGAGTAAATGTGTTCATCTCCTTGTTTGAGAGTTTAAGATTAAAAAAGGAAAGGAAACTAAGGGATAATCTTAAACCCTTGCATTTCTTTTTTGTCTCACTTTTGTGTTCCCCTAATTTTGAGGGTTTGGAGAGAAAAAAAAAATAGTTTACACCCTTCCTTTTCTTCCCTTTCCTCTCATTTCCTCTCCTCTCCCCTCTAAAAAAAAACTCTCAAACAGAACCTGAAAAGATGGAGAAATTTGAAACACCTAACTATATTCTTAGTCATCTTATTATGGTTTTGCTGGTAAAGCTCAAGAGGCTATTGGTCTCTTTTATAGAATGCCCAAGTTTAGGTGCACTCCAACTGATTGCTCACTTAACTTGTTGCTATAATAAGTGCTTTGTAGAATGGGAGGAAGTGGGCTTTAAGAAATGACGCCATTTTAATAGAATGAGTGACGCCATTTTCTTTTTATTATGCAATATCTCATTTTGCGTATTTTAAGAGACTTTGCTACATCTTTGATAGGATAAAAGAAAAAAAAAATCTCTGAAAATAAGAGAGGAAGGAATCTAAAAGAGGAAATGACACACTATTTAGTGTCGCAATTTTCCTGTCAATGCAAAATGGCAACATTCTCTCCTTAGCAAAAAAATATTAAAAAAACAAAATTATTGTAATAAAAAAAATAGTTTGAAAACTACTGTAACAATAAAATTAATACTGTAACAACATTAAAATCTTTGATCCCACATACTACTCATACTAGTTATATTTGAAAAATGCCAAAATAATAGGCTACTAAAAAAATCACATGCCATGTATTTAAATGTCAGGAGTGTATGAAAAAGAGTGCTTAGCTGCTGTGCCTTGTTCTTTATGTTGTACAGAAAATATACCTTGTCAAACCTTGCACTTATATTAATCAGAAAATATACCTTGTCAAATGCATCAAGAAACGGTGTGGTCTTTCAATTCCTCATTTTTTTCATGTAGATATCCCAGTATGTCATAAAAAAAAAATGCAGAGAATTGCCCGTTTTGCCGTGAAAACAAAACTTCGATCAGATTACACGTTATATTAGTAGAAAAATCCATAACCACATGGTAACACTTTATCCCATAAGGACACTGCCAATATTCCAAGCAAAAGGATTATTCAATCAGATCATTGGCACCAAATAAGGGTAATTCCAGTACCATACGAAAATATAAAATATTATCACAAACCCTCAAACATACCTAGAACGAACACCTGAATATACAACTAAATAACAAGTTCACACCAGCAACCACTAAATCTAGAAGGTGAAGCAAACCTCGGCCTAATAATTCAAGTTGAAGGTGATACAGATCCAGGACTTAAAGACCTTGATACAAACCTTGAACTTGCACTCACACTTGGACTTCTAGAGTAACTTCTACGACGTTTCCCAGAATAACTCCGCCTTGAAGTCCTCCGTGGTCTAGGGGAAATACTTGGAGAGTAGCGTCTTCTTGAGCTTCGCCTTCGCACAGGTGAGATGCTGGGACTGTACCTTGAACTTCGCCTTCGCCTTGGTGAGGCACTTCGAGAAACTGACCTATAACGTTGCCTTCTGTAGTAGCGATCATCAGGTGAAACAGACCTAAAACGGTGCCTTCTGTAGTAGCGATCATCAGGTGAAACAGACCTATAATGGTGCCTTCTGTAGTAGCGATCATCAGGTGAAACAGACCTATAATGGTGCCTTCTGTAGTAGCGATCATCAGGTGACGCATACCTTGAATCATATGGTGAGTATGATCTATCACGCCGCCTACTGACAGGTGACTTACTATAAGGAGATCGAGACCTGGAATAGGACCGGCGCCTGTCATAAGGAGAATAGGATCTGTGCCGACTATAGTAAGGGGAGTAGGACCTCCTCCTTGGGCTGCCGGAGTAAGAAGGGTTCCTACTACGATCTGAAGAATATGGCGAACGACTCCGGCTGCTACTGTAAGGAGAATAACTAGGAGAGCGACGAGGAGAGTGGCTTGAAGTGCGGTGACGCGCTGCGCATAAAAATTACACGTATGTTAAAAATGAATAATGAGTATGATAGTAATAAGCAACTAGGAAAATGACACGGGAAGAGGACCAAAAAAAAAAAAGGANCAAAAAAAAAAAGGGAGGGGGGGCGGATGGGGGCACTTACCATGAATAAAGTCCTCAGACCAAGGTACTTCCCAGGAGTTGGAGTTCTACCCCGTCGCCTTCTGGCCTGCAATAAAAGCAAACAACAGCATGAGACTAAGGAATTACTAAGCTACTAGAGACATGAAATAATAACAGCAACATCAAATCAGACAGTTACACCACTGGTTAGAAAGACAATAAGTATACAATTCATGTAACATGAAACAATAAGATATATTTGCAAGAATAAAGAGAGAAATGCAGGGCATACAACCCCAATGGTCTGATACTTGTTGATGTGTTTGTTTGTTTAGTTGTGATTTGAGTTTGATGAAGAGCTGCTACACATAGCTAACCTGCTGCCACAGAAGCTTCAAACGGAAAGAAGCAACAAACTTTCAAAACTCAAAAGAACTAAGAGCAACTCATCCATACATCGTTCTATGCAGAATCAGGGAAGTTGAAAAACTGATTAAAAACTAGGTAAGGATCCAACCCCAAAAGCAAAATGGTCTCCAATCAATATACCTTCTCTACTGTGATGACACGCCCCTCAAGGACAGAGCGATCCAGATACTTTATGCATCGTTCAGCCACCTCAAGAGTTTCCATTGTCACAAATCCAAACCCACGTGATTCTCTTGTCCATGGATCAACAACCAGATGAACATCTATTACCTATAACATTACCTCAAGTAAGAAACAGTTGACAAACAGAAAAACACCCTTATAAAGAATAAGAAACACTGACAATCTGTTGGGATCCACACAAAAGGATAACAATAAAAACAAAATGGAAGAATATAAGGCATACTTTTCCCTCCGTTGCAAAATGCTTCTCCAGTTCTCTCTTAGTGATCCGAGGAGACAAACCTGTCACGTACAAATTGTTACCAGGATTCTCGGCATCACTTGATGGGCTTCTGCATCACCATAAAATAAAAAATTGACCATGAATCACTGTGATATTAAAATTTTGACAGAGAAAGTTCATCGATATATGAACTGAGAGAAATCACTACCTTGACCGACTTGACCTCGACAAAGACCTGGAGACAGACCTGTAACGCTTATATGGGGAAGGAGAACGAGAATATCTACAAAATACAAAAGGGTTACCGATAAGAACAATTCCTTGCCACTTAGAACTCACAACTCACAGTAAAATTAGAAATTGAGGGTCATCCTACCTTGATCTCCTGGAATATGACATCTGGAAAAAATCAGACCAGAAAACATATCAGCGACAAAAGAAGCTTAACTACCAATAACACAATCATATGAAATACGATAACCATATAAAGAAATGCATAGAATCCAATGAAAACTATGGCCAGAAATTTGAGGTACAAATGAACTTCTACACATTATACATAATATCTTTTGGTCTCACATCAACCCAACAGAACAATAATTACCAATATCTAACATCCATATCTTCGGGTCTCACATCAACCCAAAAGGGACAAGAATTACCAACATTTAACACACATAGGTCCTTCTTCTCGTTTCATAATACAAATAATACTACATCAATTCGAAAAAATTCAAAACCACCCTTCATTGACCTCCTTCTTGAGCCTCAAACACACATGGTTTCAATTATACACACAGAAAAAATCAAAGCACATCAGAAGTAACATACTTTTCTCAAAACATATTTGAAAACTCATCGCCCATTAGCTCAAGTTTGATCTCAAATTTAAAAGAATTTTTTTTTTAAAAAAAAGAAGAATTTGTAACAATTATAATCCAAATTGAATCATCGCAAAAAAAATTAAAAAAAAAAAAAAGAAATTAGAACCAGATGAACATGTTCAATTTCCACCAACCCACGCACAAATTCAATCAACAAGACCCATAAATTCAAGGCCAGACAAAAAAAATTACCCATCAATTCAATTAAATTAATGAGACTAAAGGCTTACCATCGGTGCAGATGGCAGGTGAACTTTCTCTCTTGATGGATTGTGTTTGCGTATGATCACTGCCTCTCGATCTCCACGAAATGGCTTAAGTTTGTAAAGTTAAGTGTACGAGGTGAGAAGCTTTATTATATACTGCAGGGAGATTTTCTAAAGAGAAGTTTCTGGAGAAGCGGACGCGAAACCAGATTTAAATTCAGTTGAATACTTAATTAAAGGCAGATAGTCATAGATAGTGCGCGGTTCAGTCATTTGCGATTCGTTCTTTAGACAATCAAAAGCTGCCACGTGGTTGAATATCGACGTCTGATTGAACAAAATGATGTGGAATATTGGACGTGGCACGTTGTCAGTAAATTCGTATAAGAGGAAAGGTAGAGGGAGGGAATTTAGTGGTAGAGTTTATACGGCGTTTTTAACCACATACTACTACTGTACGGAGTGCTTTTTTAACCAAAGATTTGTATTAGAAAGTATTTATAAATAACAATGTGAAACCGGCCAGCCCAAAACGGGGTCCAAAAAAGTACGGTTTTAATCGGCTTAATATGAGGCCTTCGGCTTAGTTTTATTAGGCCCATTTAATAATCAGATCCGTCCGATTAATATTATTTTATTTTTTAATTAGATATTATTTTTTAAAATTAGGAATAAAATTAAAATTGAGTCGGACTGAATCGCGTAAGGCAAAAAAAAATAGTTTTAATCCATTTCAAAATTTAAGTCTTAGCCTAATTGTAAACAATTCGGATTTAAAATTAACAATACTATTTATAAATATAATTAAAATATTAATTAGAAAAATTTACTAAGACAATTATTTTCAAAAATTTGAAAAAGAACTTTAGTTGCTCTAAGTTATAAAGTTAATTTCTTCATCTTTTGTCTTAATTTAAATTCTCTCGATTACAGTCGCTATTTATGTATAAGAAAATTTATTTCTCAGTAATTCAAACAACAATATTTTAGTGAGCAATTAAAATCTGATTCTATTCCGCAAAGCTGGCCAAGTTACCTGAATTGTCATGAGTAGTTAACTAGTTTCGGTCCCTTGCTTTGCACGGATGGTTATTTTATGGTGCTTTTTTTTTCCCATAAATTATGAAAAAAAATCATATTCAATCAAAAATAAATGTTAAGTCAGAGGATTGGTTCATTGAGAATTAAAATGTAATTGTATGAAAATGCAATAAATTTATGATTAAAATGTATTTTGATTCTTTATAGTTTGACTTAATTTTTAATCGTGTCATTATAATATTTTTTATTTGATTAGAGTCTTTTAACTTTTAATTTGATTTAATTGAGTCTTTAATATCAACCTCAATTATAACACTGAGTTATGGTCTAGGAATTTTGGCATACTTTATATCTTTATTTATATTANACCCCCAAGCCACAGCCCTTGGCTATCTCTGATGATGCCTCCGAACCCTGCTCTCCCTGGGTTTCCGAAACTACTGCCATCAACATTAAGTTTTACCGTATCTGGCTTTGGAGCTTGCCAAGATACCCACCTAATTTCCTTGTGACAAACCTCCTTGTTGAAAAGAAACACATTTTCACAAACATGCACCATGGCTTTAATACGATGGATAATATAGAGCAGCGGAGAACGACGCCCGTCCATCAACTCTTCATTGCGATCCCTCCAAATCCACCAAATGATGCAAAGAAACAGAACCTGCACCTCTGGGCTTGTTGTTTCTGCATGGCTGTGGACTGAAACCCACGTTTGCAGATCAAAGTTCCAGAATCTTGCGTCTCCTCCAAAGCCAAAGTGAGCCCAGATTTGACGAGGCATGATGCAATCTCTAAGACAATGAAGGATATTCTCATCATCCGTCAGACACCTGCAGCAGATTGCACTTTGGGTGAG
>QAOA01005756.1:0-25673 GCA_003255065.1 Cercis canadensis
TAGTCTATGCTATAGCGAATTTGATATACACATAGCTTTTATTGAAAACTTTTTTTTTTGGGTCCATATATTTACCAAAATTTATTAATTATTTGAACTAACAACATAAATATGATTGATCATGAAGCATGGTTCAAAATATGTTCCGCTTTAATCTCAACTTTGACACTAATTTTTTTTTAATCTTTTAGAGACTACAAAAGTGCTTCCATCATAGTTTACCAAAAAAAAAAATTATTTCATCAAAGATTCTAAGACCCCAAAATACAGTGGATTATCCATGCATGCATGACATTCTTAATTTCCATAATTGATCAATATATTTTAATAAATGAGAAAAAGCTATTTTAAAAGGTATAAAAAGAAAATAATAATGTAAATTGAATTACAAAATAATATATCAACATAATTTTTGTGCCCAATTATCATGCGAACATTAAAATAACAAAGTTGTACTTAATTTTGAAAACCAAAATCCTAAACGAGGTACTTGTAATTTGCTCTATATATGAATATGTTACATCATTTATCAACAAAAAAANTTATCAAGGGGAAAATTTGCAGTATTACTTAATTGTGATAAATCACCTCTACTTTCAAACTCGAAAATAACTTCATGCACCTTGATATTTCTGATTCAAGAATTTCAGATATAGTTCTTGAGTGGTTTTGGTCCTCATCTCTGATGTTGAAATCATTGAATATGTCATACAACAATTTGACAAGTAAAATTTCATAATCTTCATTAAGTTATACTTCTGACCTGTTATAACTAGTTTGAATGTCCAATTCTGCAATTTCTCTGAAGTGCAGCATCCATTGATCGATCGAAAAATAAATTTTTGAAAACATTTACATTAATATATGTGCTAACAGTATATTAAGCCCCTAGTTTGAAATCCTTTTTATCATGTACAAAGTTTAGAAATTATATTTTAGTACACACAAAATTTAGATGTTGATTTGCTTTCATGTTGGAGATAGATCTACTAAATGTTTCATATTGCTCACTTAACAACATATGTCATTGTATTTATCTTGGGCTCTTCTCACTTCTCGCTTCTTCAAAGCTACTGATAATTTTTTGATATGTTATCTTTTTCTCGTTCATTATTCTTTTTTCGTTTCCCTTTATTTTTATTTTGTGATCTGTCATGAATTGGCAATTTCTATTGGTTGGACCTGTATATAGTCCACTATTTATATTTGGTCCTTCATGTGGGATCCATCATTAATAGACAGAAATGGATTGGTATGGATGAATGTACATTTCAAGGAAATTTCCCACTTCTAAGAGAGATAGATCCAAGTTGACATTGGAATTTTCTTCTCTTAAGTTTGTGCTATGGCAGAATTTGTTATCCACTATTGTATGGGGAGGGATTTTGGAAAGGGATAGACTACCTCTGTTGTATAGTCTCCCATGAACGAAATATGGTATTATATCATACACACTTATGACTTGGGAATAATGTATAGTGTTGTTATAACCTATAATTACATGTAAGAGTAAGTTAATTTGGTCTTAATTCTCAAGATTAACTAAACATATATGGATTTCTCTTTTTGTTTATGAAATTACATATATATAATTTATTCTTCGAGATAAGTTAAATATCTCCATGTATGCTTCTCAACATTTAAATAACAGGTCTACATAATTTGAAAAACAAAAAGAGATTTTCTTGAGATTCTATCAGACCTCACTAATTTGCTCTATATAGAAATATGTTACATCATTTATCAAGGGGAAAATTTCACGTATTACTTAATGAGTTGTGATTAATAACCTCTACTTTTTAACTTGATCTATAGTGGGCCCTGTTTTCCATCTCGAAGGGAAAACATGAGAAAAACAAAAAGGAAGAGGCTACTTTGATTTATGCTCAAGTGACGAGTATTTGTCATACAACTCATCCTTTTAAATTACTGTAGGGAGACAATCTCTTCTTCAAACTCTTCAGAACATGCATTGCTTAAAGTCTCCAGAATTTTCGAAGTCTTCTTTGTTTGTTTTTTTGCTCCAAATTTTCTAAGCCACAATCTCTTGGATGGCAAAGTTGGAAGAACTAAAGTCCTTGTCTTTGGATCAATGCATTACAAGGTCTCTATCTTTTATAAACTGATCAATGGCAAGATGAAATTATGTTATGACACAGCACATGCTCACAATAGAGTTGGTTTAAATACCAAGTTGGACTTTTTATTTCTTACATATCCCTATAATTAGAAGAATTTAACTTTCACTTTCTATTGGCCAAAAGAAAAAAAAAAAAAAAAAAAAAGGAAAACAATTTACATATTAACAGATGAAAACTTTTAAAGGGTAACACATGAAAATTTTGAAGAAACTATGAGATCATGCCGTTATTCCGATACCTTATACATATGTAAGTTCAAGATATATAATCACGTCTACTTTTTAACTTGACTAGAGGGGCTTTTTTTTCCATCTTGAATGGGAGAGAAATGAGAAAATCCAAAAGAAAGGGCTACTTTGATTTATGACTTGAGTGACGAGTATTTGTCATAAAACTCATCCCTTAATTTACGGTAGGGAGAGAATCTGTTTGTTCAAAGTCTTCAGAACAATAGAACGTGACTTCTATGTAAGAACGAGACAACCATGCATTTGCTTAAAGTCTATGGAATTTTCAAACCCATGCCTGAAGGCAACAAAGCTGCATCAACATTTAGTTGCATCCAGCGAGATGCTTGCCCTTGTGGAGCCATAGGCTGCACCACATGACTCCCCTTTTTCTCCTCCCATAGGGAACTAATATTGTTCCAAACTTGATGAAGAGGCAAGACAGAGGTGCCCACTCTTATAGCATTGTGACACAGCCATAATGAATAGCTGCCTAGCACCATAAAAGCCAAACAGTGATCGTCCCAACCATTCATCTCCTGCATAAACCAGTCAACAAAGGTTTCCATCCCAGCAGCATTCAGTCCAAAATCAACCTCCAAAGACTCCCACACCTCACACACTTCAGGGCAAAGAAAGAGAGCATGTAGCAACGTTTCTTGATGCTCTAAACAAAGACCACAACATTTGGGTATATCAAGACCCCGAGTTGACAATACATGGGTGGTGGGCAAGATGTTTTTACAACAACCCCAGAGAAAATGCCGGTATTTATTTGGCAAATTTAACTTTCACACTTTCTGTCATACCACATGCAAATGGCTAGTGGACGGGCTGCATTTTTCTTTAACAAGCAACTGATAAGCGGATTTAACCGAGAACACACCATCTCTTGTAAACTTCCAATTCGTGAGCTAGTTGATCCAATTGATAATAGAACATATAGCTAAGAAAATAAAAAGGCAAGTTGGGCTAACAACCCATTTCGTTGGCTTTATTGAGCAACATAAATGACCCAACAGCCCAACTCAAAAAAATGAATAAAGCATTACAAAGTTCAGCCCAGCAATCTAATGACCCAAAAACAATACCAAAAACATATCAGACCAATATCAAATCAGATTTTAGATGCAGGGCAATGCTGTCAATCAACCTCCTCAGCACAATCTTCTAATAACCAGTCATTCTCATTTTCAAGTCAAAAGCTTGCTGAACAGCAAGCTGGTTTTTCCTCAAATGACTTACCTCAATCTCCCCAATACCTTCAAGCTTTACCTGAGGTCGTGAACTGTCGAAAACTTCATTTAAGAAGGTATGCTGCTGAGCTATCAACTTATTATATTTAGTCATATACTCAGGACTACAAGTGTAATCAGTGAGCTTCTCCATTTCCACAACCTCCTTCACATGCTTCATAGAATTCTCCTTTATCTTAGCAATAAGACTCTGCCCGGCTCGCTGAGTAGACATCTATAACTGGTGATAATGTTCTGAGTGATGCATTAGAACAGCAATCACCACATTTTCAAGGTAACTCCACACATTATCAATGAAGCTAATAGGCATGCTTGAAATCCCTTTCACTTTTGCCCTCAATAGAGTAAGAAAAGCAGTGCGAGGCGTGAAGTTTGGGAGTCCAATCATCTTGGCTTCCTCAAGAACCTTAATTTCCTCCACCAAGAAGTCCTTTGTGGAATCACTTTCAGCACACTTGTTTAGATCATTGAAGTACTCCTTGAGCATCTCGACGAGGCGAGCAATGCAATGCATTTGTTTCTCATCTGGGTATTCATCAAATTCCCCTACAAGAAGAATTTTCCTTAGTGATTCTTTTGCTAACCCAATAATTTGCATGAGAGCAGTCATTGCATCATCAAGTGAAGTTAGAATATTTGGCAAAAGATGATGTATTAGTGGAGTCTTATATTACCCCAGCAGTACCTCCTCGTGTGTATCCGACGGAGCAGGATGGCAAGAGGTTACAATTCACTAATTACATGGACCCCAACTTGGTAGACACCTCCATTCCTGATCAATAGTCACTGGGGCCTAGTAGTCGTAGGCAATAGGGTTTTTGTATAATTTTATGTAGTCCGTATTTGTAAATTATTGTATACATTTGATATTGATTAAAATGTGAACATTTATTTTGGAGTAAAACCCCTTTTTGGTCCCTGAAAGATAGGGGCGGTGACACTTTAGTCCCTGAAAGATTTTTACCAATACTTTGGTCCCTGAAAGATAGTTCCGTCAGCCATTTTAGTCTGCTGCTTGTGTCTGTTAGTGGAGCTTAACGGAAAATGCCACGTGGCACGTTAAGTACTGACGTGGCTATTAAGTGATGATGTGGCACCTTAAAAAAAAATTCTCTCATCTCTCTCTTTCTCTCTGAACATGGACTGCGCTTTGATGCCCTTGTCTGTTTTGAGACCTTCACGTTTGGCTTCTTTTCCTTCCAGTTTTAGCCACAATAATCTTTCTCCATGCCTTCTTTTCCCCCTTCATCACCAGGTATGACCGTCGTTGTTCTTTGCCGCCGCCACCACTCATTTTCATGCTCTTCTACCCAGAGATTGTGGATGCAATCGACAACGTTAAAACTACAACTAGATTCTGGTATCTGATTCTAACTATCAACAACCAACCATATGGAACTCTCTCTGTTCTGCCTTGAGCACCATCCCACGATCCTCCATTCTCCTCTTACCTCCATTCTCTTTACAAGTAAATTCTCTCTGCTTCTCCTTATATACGCTGGGTTTTATCCAAACTAAGCTGAGGCAATTCCTTAAATCCACAGGGACGCACAAGGGACTTCATTATAAGAGTTCATATAGGTTACCCTTTCGTTGCTTATATTCTGTCAGATCATAAAACTACTGCAAAACCAGCCACTTCATCTTTGCAGAATGAAGGAAGAAGGGCATTACTCGGTTTTCTCCTCTCAATCGGTTATGGCCGTCGCCGTTCTTTTCCGCCGCCATCGCTCATGTGAAACGCAGCCATTGTGCAACAAAGGAGCTGATAGAAAGCAAAGAACCAACAACAAAACATGTGCCCCGAGTTGACTCAGTCCAGCAACAGCACATGCCTGTGCTCCGAGTTGACTCAGTCCAGCAAATATATGAAGTTACTTCCTCAGTTCCTTGCAAAATATGAACTCTTCTTAACCTTGTTTTCTTACTTCCTTTTGATGCTATGTCCAAAATGAAAATATGATGGGTAACTGCCCAAAGTATAAAAACTAGCCTCACAAGTGCAACATTTAAATCCCGCCAACAATTGAACCATTTAGCTGAGTGATCCACCACCAACAGATTAAGAGAGATAGTTGGAGAAAGAGGGGGCCGGGGGTACATGGATAAAACATGGCCTGGCTTTCATCAGCATCATTCTAGAAAATATAATCAGCCACTCACTATTTTGTGACCAGAAACAAGCCTATACTTCACCTCCTTGTATTAAATCACCTCTGAAAAACATTACAGTTCAAGCTTTAACACGAGAATATCATCTTTGCCACATTCAATGTAGAGGAGTTTTGAATTCAAGATAAATAAACATGAAGCTTATAAATCGAAAGAAAGAAACAAATGAGATGGGAGTAAGTAACATCATGAAATGCAAGAAAATATAAGACAGACAACCCCCACTTCATTTTCCAAGAAAACACCATTGGCCAATTTGCTTGATGCATAAGAGCAAATGGACCAAGCATTGAATGCTAAATTGTTAGAAGATGTGGAAAAAGGATAATTACTAGAGTCAGATTTGATAGATGTGCTAAAACAAATCAGAACTCTAGATTCTTCCTAAATATGGTTATACTGATTTCCTTAACCCAAAATTCAGCAACTTCACTGATATGCCATCCAACAAGCTTATCTGTATAGTAACAAGTGCATGCTAATGCTCCCTGTAAGACATAAAGAGTGTTAACAGTAGTAAACCTCACAAGTGACTCATCCCTTGCCTTAAGTTTGTCATGGTATTGAGGGAAAGAACACACTTTCCACCAACGAGGTTTGGGGCACTTGCTGATAAGCTCTTCCCCTACTCTCATTTCACAACTGAGCCCTTCTGCCACTCTGTTTGTCGTGGGAGCATTAACCACCAAACATCCAAGTCCATGTCTAATGGATGAGAGAGAGATGGTGGAGAGAGGATGGCGGGGAAAGAGAGAGAATTTTTTTTTAAGGTGCCACATCATCACTACCACATCAGCACTTAACGTGCCACGTGGCGTTTTCCGTTAAGCCCCACTAACGGACACAAGCAGCGAACTAAAATAGCTGACGGAACTATCTTTTAGGGACCAAAGTGTTGGTAAAAATCTTTCAGGGACTAAAGTGTCACCGCCCCTATCTTTTAGGAACCAAAAAGAAGTTTTACTCTTTATTTTGAGGTCATTCCGGATCCAATCGAACATTTATTTTTTGTAACTACATCTATTATTTATCAATATCTAACAAAAAATGTATACAATGAAAAAAATAAACTTAATTATGAAAAATAACATGTAGTGGAACAAGGTGTCATAGTTGTTCTTCTCTTCTGTTTAGATATCGTCTCTTGTTGTAGCCTTCCATGTAACAAAGGCTACATCTAACTCCACCAATTGAAGATTCCCCTCAATCCATCTCGTTCCGTATCCGAGTTGAAACCATGTGTCATTTTTCACGGAGAGGGTAATTCAATTGATACTTTTCCCTTTCTCATAAGATAGAAACTAATCATTCAAGATAATAGCTGAGAGCGGGTAATTCTTCAATTCTAATATTCTACTATTACCCTCAATTGACATGCAAAATGTGGGTTGAGAGAGACCAACTTTTAACTGACAGAAACATCCTTATTCACCGGTGACATGTTGAAGGGCAAAGTTATAATGTTTATAAATATCCCCATCAAAGGCTTCTTAAATACGTACACTAGCATTTGTCTGTCCATAAATTTATTCTGGGTTATATTTGTTTGAGAATTAGAATCCTTCACATTATCACATTCATTAATCTTAATTCTACATTTTTATAAAAGCGGTATTAATAGTGTTGACATTGCCACATCATAATTTTTAATTTTTCTCTCTCCCCTTTAATATTATTCTTAATTTCTTATCTTTCTCCCTTTCTTTTTTTTCGGTTAAACTGAAATTCATAGATAAAAAAAAAGATAGAGTAGCTTAGAGACATATAGTACAATAAACAGTACCAACCAACTAAAAATTCAAGAGTTTTGGCAATTTGTCTTCAGGTGAAAATTTCCTGCAACTGTTTCCATTTCTCTCTCTCTCAAAAGAAGCTTCCCACTTTGCAACCAAAACTGGGTAATGGAAGACAGAACAGATTTTTTTTTTTTTCTTTGTATGGAAGAAGACAGAATAGAATTTACTATNATTGTTTCCATTTCTCTCTCTCTCTCTCTCAAAAGAAGCTTCCCACTTTGCATCCAAAACTGGGTAATGGAAGACAGAACAGATTTTCTTTTTTCTTTTTTTTTTTTATGGAAGAAGACAGAATAGAATTTACTAAAGCAATTCTACCAGCTGCATATAAAAGCTTCCCATACCAGTGTTAAGCTTATTCTTCATCTTATTAATTATATCTAAGTTGATTTGGTTATTACTTTTCCCCCTTCTAAAGCAAGGTTTCTAAGTATCTTTTAAAGCTATAATCAATTGGTACTCTAACTTTCTAAAAATATAACCTGTTCTATTGCTGGACATGAAGGTTTTATTTGCCAAAATTTATGGTTTGTTCAGAACATATGCAGAAATTGTCAACTAAATTTTTAACCAATCGAGTATTTCTTCTAGTTGCGTTCAGATAATTTAGTAGGTTGAATAGTAGTTACAAACTAGCTCAGTAAATACTGCTTGCTACTGGTAACATGGCATCCCTCATTTGTATGCTTCAATAGAAAACTCTAAGTGAAGAATCCAAAACAAAACACATCCATGAACTAATACACAAACATTAATTACACTAGCTAATCCCAAAGCCAGGTTTACAAAAGTAAAGAAACAAACATCTAAGCAAAAGCCAGTAGAGGATAAACCAGAAGATGGGGCCAAAGGTACCTTGGCAGCCACGTTGTCCTAATCATTATAACTAGAAATTCTGTCCATTATATTAGCCACAACCTCCTTGCTTTCTCTGAGCACCCTAATGCTCCTATTAAGCTTGTCTCTCTTCACAGCCACTGATGGAGTTTCCTCTAATAACCTTTCAATTCCACCCCCATGTGGAGATAGCACATCAGCAAAAATCTCCTTCCCCAAATCCTTATGCACAAGGTTGTTAATACTAAGTTGCAGATGCAGGGCAATGTTGTCAATCAACCTCCTCAGCACAATCTTCCAATAAGCAGTCATTCTCATTTTCAAGTCAAAAGCTTGCTGAACAGCAAGCTGGTTTTTCCTCAAATGACTTACCTCAATCTCCCCAATACCTTCAAGCTTTACCTGAGGTCGTGAACTGTCGAAAACTTCTTTTAAGAAGGTATGCTGCTGAGCTATCAACTTATTATATTCAGTCATATACTCAGGACTACAAGTGTAATCAGTGAGCTTCTCCATTTCCACAACCTCCTTCACATGCTTCATAGAATTCTCCTTCATCTTAGCAATAAGACTCTGCCCGGCTCGCCGAGTAGACATCTGTAGCTGGTGATAATGTTCTGAGTGATGCATCAGAACAGCAATCACCACATTTTCAAGGTAACTCCACACATTATCAATGAAGCTAAAAGGCATGCTTGAAATCCCTTTCACTTTTGCCTTCAATAGAGTAAGAAAAGCAGTGCGAGGCGTGAAGTTTGGGAGTCCAATCATCTTGGCTTCCTCAAGAACCTTAATTTCCTCCACCAAGAAGTCCTTTGTGGAATCACTTTCAGCACACTTGTTTAGATCATTGGAGTACTCATTGAGCATCTCGACGAGGCGAGCAGTGCAATGCATTTGTTTCTCATCTGGGTATTCATCAAATTCCCCTACAAGAAGAATTTTCCTTAGTGATTCTTTTGCTAACCCAATAATTTGCATGAGAGCAGTCATTGCATCCTCAACTGAAGTTAGAATCTTTGGCAATTTATCTAACTCCGACAGATTAAAACTGAGCTTTTCATTAATTTTCTTGACAATCTCGGGTAAAATTTTGGATATACTAGCTGCTTGAAGCTGAACAAGCTTCTGAGCCAAAACTGGAACACCCACAATAGATTTGTCAATTTTGGAAAGAAGACTATGACTCTCAAAGAGTCTAGCTTCCTCCATTCTTGCTTCTTCATAAGATTCATCCCCAATGCGATTTCGCACACAGACATAGCCAAGACCAATGTTGACATCATCAGCAGTAACCTTCTCTAGAAGACCTTCAGGAGCCTTATCAGCCTTTGTGACCACAGCGAGAGTCCTCTCCCCTGTTTTGTCCACACTCTGTGACATCCTAATGGATTCACAAGTAGCAAAATCAACAGTAGCTGATAGAACATTCAGAATGATACTCTCTTCTGGCCTTATATACTCCATGATCATATCTCTGATTTGCTCATAGATATCCTCAGGTTGGTCCAGAATTGCCACCCGGGTGATTCCGGGGAGATCAACCATTGTGAGATCAGGAACACCATTCTTCTTCACCAATAAGGTTAAAGGGGTGTTGATATGCCTTTTCCATTGCCAGCAAGCTCACCTGTGGCAATGTTAATGGCATCAGAGACATTTTCTTCATTTGTGGACATACTTTTGCCATTGAACTCCAACACAAGCTCTGGCTTTGGAAGAGGGTGATTTGTCCGCGCTCTGTGACATCCTAATGCATTCACAAGTAGCAAAACCAACAGTAGCTGATAGAACATTCAGAATGATACTCTCTTCTGGCCTTATATACTCCATGGTCATATCTTTAATTTGATCATAGATATCCTCAGGTTGTCCGTGAACCGGAACCCGGGTAATTCCGGGGAGATCGACCATTGTAAGATCAGGAACACCATTCTTCTTCACCAATAAGGTTAAAGGGGTGTTTGATATGCCTTTTCCATTGCCAGTAAGCTCTCTTGTGGCACTGTCAATGGCATCAGAGACATTTTCTTCATCTGTGGACAAAGTTTTGCCATTGAACTCCAACACAAACTCTGGCTTTTGTAGAGGGTGGTTTTGGAGCCTCATGATCAAGGGAACTCTTGTGCAGATACCTTGGCCACGAGGCAAGCTGATTCCTGCAAGAGATTCAAGGACACTGGACTTGCCTGAAGATTGGTCACCCACAACAACAATGGTAGGAAGCTGAATGCCTTCTTTGGTGATATTGAGGTGCCTAAGANGCCTGAGGTTCTCAACAGCATCAAGAACAGGACGAATACGCTCATTATAAGAGGAAACAATGGGTGGGAGTATAACATTGAGTGGTTCAGGTTGCTCTTCTTTGACAAAGGTTCTGGAGTTTTGACATTCGGAATCATTCGAGTTGCATTGGTATTTTTCCATTTCTAAAGTGGACAAGAAATTGTGAAGTGAGAGTAAAGAGTGAAGGAGGAGATTTTGAAGTGAGGAATGCTTGAGAAGACTTGAGTTAATGCTACGTTTATTTGTAGGGATTAGAAGAAGAAATTGGTTGGAAGTAGAGGTATGAACGCATTGAGGGCCATTTTGTTGTTCCCACGAAGAGAGCTTGTGAATTGGGTTTTGTGAGTGGAAGTAGAGCCAGTAGTAGTACTAAAAGTGACTATTGAGTATAGTACTGACTACTATTGGAGACTTTCTTCTATGTTAAGGTTCTTCTTCGTTAAGGAGAAGTTTCTAACTGGTCCTCCTTGCCTTTTGATTCTTTTGACAAAAGTCGACTCAACATAGTACAGATAAAAACATTGAATAACGCACTCTATTGGCAAACATCTTAGCAGAAAGCCAGTAACCATACTTTATGACGTTGCATTTGATAAAAGACAAGGGTTGTTGTATGGAACCTTTCTCTTTCTAACTTTTCTAGAGATTGTTGACATATTACTATTTCACATGAGATGCTTTTTAATTTCTTTCATCCTTTCTTAGTGGAATCTGGCAAGTGATGCTAACATGTGAAGGATTCCTCATAATTGGTTTAAGAAAAACTGTATATTGGTGTGTTTTGTAATTTATTTTAAAAAGTAGACTTTTCTTTTGCAATATTTTTTTTTTTGCTTTAAATATGTAATGCTATTAAAATTCAAAATAAAATAATTTACTGAAACATTTTTAAAAAGTCACAACTTCTTAAAAAAATTGGAGAAGTTTAGAATTCTTTGATTTAGATATATTACAAGTTCTTATAGTTGAGATAAATTTTAAATCAAGTTTTTATGATTTTTTTTCTTCTTTTGGGGTTCTTATAGTTTGAAATTTTTTTTTAATTAGGTCTCTGTTGTCACCCCCAATTATAACTCCATCAGTTTAGTACTCACATGACAAACGACTTGCCTATATGACAATAAAAGAAGATGATGCGGTGCCAAAGTGACGCAAAATATCTTGAAAGCACTCAAAATATTATCTCAAAAGACATGTCAAAGTAGGTTAACCTATAAGACTCTTTTTTCTTTTTTTCTTATTATATATGTCTATTAGAGTAATACTCTCCATATATATAAATATTTTTGTTAGGTGACCTAAAAACTTAAGGTAAATAAGACTCAAAAGAGTGACCAACTCCTTAGGGCTAAAATACAATATCAATTTTTATACATTCCATAAGTACTACAATATTTAAGCATAAATATGTGATTTCAATTGATAGGATCTACACAGAGTCCATTATTTATAGTTCTACCTACATGTAGCATCCATCAATATGCAAAAATTGATTGATACAGATGAATGTACATTTCAAAAAAATTTCGAATACTAAGAAAGATAGAGACCTTTCCAAGTTGATTTTGGAACTGTCTTCTCTGAAGTCTTTAGTGTATGCTATGGCGAATTTGATATTCACATAGCTTTTATTGAAAAACTTTTATTTGGGTCCATATATTTATCAAAATTTATTAAGTATTTGAACTAACGATAGAAATATAATTGATCAATAGATTTTAATAAATGAGAAAAAGCTATTTTAAAAGGTATAAAACTAAAATAATAATGTAAATTGAATTACAAAATAATATATCAACACAATTTTTGTGTCCATTTATCATGCTAACATTAAAAGAACAAAGGTGTACATAATTTTGAAAACAAAAATCCTAAACGAGGTACATGTAATTTGCTCTATATATGAATATGTTACATCATTTATCAAGGGGAAAATTTGCTGTATTACTTAATTGTGATAAATCACCTCTACTTTCAAACTCAAAAATAACTTCATGCACCTTGATATTTCTGATTCAAGAATTTCAGATATAGTTCCTGAATGGTTTTGGTCCTCATCTCTGAAGTTGAAATCATTGAATATGTCATACAACAATTTGACAGGTAAAATTTCGTAATCTTCATTAAGTTATACTTCTCACCCTATTATAACTAGCTTCAAAACAATTTGATGAATGTCCAATTCTGCCATTTCTCTGAAGTGCAGCATCCATTGATCAGTCGAAAAATAAAATTTTGAAAACATTTATGTTAATATATATGTGTGCTAAGAGTATATTAAGCCCTTAGTTTGAAATCCTTTTATCGTGTGCAAAGATTAGAATTTATATTTTAGTACACACAAAGTTTAGAAGTTGATTCGCTTTCATGTTGAAGATAGAGCTACTAAATGTTTCATATTGGTCACTCAACAACATATGTCATTGTATTTATCTTGGGCTTTTTCTCACTTCTCACTTCTTCAAAGCTACTAATAATTTTTTGATCTGTTATCTTTTTCCCGTTCATTATTCTTTTTTTGTTTCCCTTTTTTTTTTTTTGATCTGTCACCAATTGGCAATTTCTATTGATTGGACCTGTACATAGTCCACTATTTATATTTCGTCCTTCATGTGGGATCCATCATTAATATACAGAAATAGATTGATATAGATGAATGTACATTTCAAGAAAATTTCCCACTTCTAAGAGAGATAGATCCAAGTCGACATTGAAATTTTCTTCTCTTAAGTCTGTTCTATTGCAGAATTTGTTATCCACTGTTGTATGGGGAGGGATTTTGGAAAGGGATAGACTACCTTTATTGTATAGTCTCCCATGAACCAAAAATGGTATTATATTATACACATTTATGACTTGGGAATAATGTATATTGTGTTGTTATAACGTATAATTACATGTAAGTTAATTAGGTCTTAATTCTCAAGGTTAACTAAACATATATGGATTTCTCTTTTTGTTTATGAAATTACATATATATAATTTATTCTTTGAGATAAGTTAAATGTCTCCATGTATACTTCTCAACATTTAAATAACAAAGGTCTACATAATTTGCAAAACAAAAAGAGATTTTCTTAAGATTCTATCAAACCTCGCTAATTTGCTCTATATAGAAATATGTTACATCATTTATCAAGGGAAAAATTTAATGTATTACTTGTGAGTTGTGATTAATAACCTCTACTTTTTAACTTGATATCTAGTGGGCCCTGTTTTCCATTTCAAAGGGAAAACATGAGAAAAACCAAAAGGAAGAGGCTACTTTGATTTATGACTCACGTGACGAGTATTTGTCATACAACTCATTCTTTTAATTTACTGTAGGGAGACAATCTCTTTCTTCAAACTCTTCAGAACATGCATTGCTTAAAGTCTCCAGAATTTTCGAAGTATTCTTTGTGTGTTTTTTTTTTTTGCTCAAAATTTTCTAAGCCACAAACTCTTGGATTGCAACGTTGGAAGAACTGGAGTCCTTGTCTTTGGATCAATGCATTACAAGGTCTCTATGTTTTATAAACTGATCAATGGCAAAATGAAATTATATTATGACACAGCACATGCTCGCAATAGAGTTGGTTTAGATACCAAGTTGGATTTTTTATTCCTTACATATCCCTATAATTAGAAGAATTTAACTTTCACTTTCTATTGGCCAAAAGAAAAAAAAAAAGAAAGGAAAACAACTTACATATTAACAGATGCATGAAAATTTTGAAGAAACTCTGAGATCATGCCGTTATTCCAATACCTTATACATATGTAAGTTCAAGATAATCACCTCTACTTTTTAACTTGACTAGAGGGCCCTTTTTTTCATCTTGAATGGGAGAAAAATGAGAAAATCCAAAAGAAATGGCTACTTTGATTTATGACTTGAGTGATGAGTATTTGTCATACAACTCATCCCTTAATTTACGGTAGGGAGAGAATCTGTTTGTTCAAAGCCTTCAGAACAATAGAACATGACTTTTATGTAAGAAAGAGACAACCATGCATTTGCTTAAAGTCTATAGAATATTCAAAGTCTTCTTTTCTTCTTTTTTCGCTAGAAATTTTCAAGACACCAACTCTTGAATAGCAACGTGGGAAGACCTGGAGTCCATGCCTTTGGATCAATCCTTTAGGCTTGATCCCACATACTTTTTCAGATTGTTATAATAAGAAATGTAGTATTTTAAGGCCACTGAATATACCACTAGTACGAGAGCGATAAGATGAAATTATAAGTAGCAGTTCTTGGTTAAGTATCACAAGATGAAATTATATTATGACACAGTACATGGACACAATAGAATTGGTTGAGATATCGAGTTGGATTCTTTATTCCCTATATATCCCTAATTAGAAAAATTTAACTTCCACTTTCTATTGGCCAAGAGAAAAGAATAAAGGAAAAAATTTACATAAAAACAGATGAAAACTTTTTGCGGGTAACATATGAATTTTTTTTGAAGAAATTATGAGATCATGTCATTATTTCAATACCTGTATGTAAGAAGATAACGAAAAATTCGAGTGACAATTGCATTTGTGCGTAACTTATCTAAATATGTGGGTCCCCAAAAGAAATAATGGTACCTTGCTTAGATAATGTTCTTTAGTAATTGTACTTTTGAGCATTTCAATTTTAAGACTACATATATATATATATATATATATATATATATATATATATATAGTCCTTAATAGCATTGATCTATTTTACCAAGAGAGTGATGATGAATACAGCTTTTCTCAAATTGTTCCAAGCTATGGTTCTGTTGCTATTGCACTTGCAGCTTCAGCTCCTTGTATCCCATTCATGGAGCGCTGCTGGCACAGAGGTTAGGTGCATAGAGAGGGAGAGGCAAGCACTGCTCGAGTTCAAGGCTGGGTTGGAGGATGNCTTCTGTCTTCATGGGGCAGTGAAGAGGAAAAGAGAGATTGCTGCCAATGGAAACGAGTTCGCTGTAGCAACCAAACTGGCCATGTTCAATTGCTCCATCTTGAGGGGTCTTTTAGTGGTGGAACGTACTACCCTGAACTTGCTTCTTTGAGAGGTAAGATCTCAACATCATTGATGGAATTGGAGCACTTAAGGTATTTGAATCTCAGCAGGAATGCCTTTAAAAACAGCCATATCCCAGAATTCTTTGGTTCCTTACGCAACCTGAGATACCTTGTTGTCTCGAATTCTCAGTTGGCGGGTAAAATTCCAGATCAACTTGGAAGTCTTCACACTTGCGACATCTTGATCTTGGTTTTAACAATCTGGAAGGTGCAATCCCTTCTCAGCTTAGAAATCTCTCGCAATTGCAATATCTTGATGTCAGTGTGAATAATCTCAGAGGAGCAATACCTTACCAACTCGGAAATCTTTCAAGCCTGGAGAAGCTTTATCTTCAGGCCAATTATCTTGGTCTTAAAATTCATAAGGAGAATCTTGCTGATGCTTAATGGCTGTCCGATCTCACTTCTTTAACCGTTCTTGATTTGTCTTTCGTACTTAATCTCAACCATTCTCATAATTGGCTGCAAATGATAGGTAAGCTTCAAAACTTAAGAGAACTGTCTCTAGTTGAGTGTGGTCTTTCAGATCTTAATCTCCTTTTTCTAGACCCTTCAAAGTTCAATTTTTCTTCTTCTCTTACAATCCTAGATCTCTCTTCCAATTCATTGACATCATCCATATTCCCTCGGGTATTCAACTTCAGCTCCAGGCTTGTTGAGCTTCATCTTGGTGGGTTACTATTAGAGGGACCCATACCATATGATGTGGGCAATATGACAAACTCTCTTGAGACACTTGACCTCTCTCAATCTAATAATAACCTTACCGCCAGATTTCTGAAATCCTTGGGGAATATATGTACCTTGAGCACGTTACTCCTTTTTTATACCAATTTGAGTGGAGACCTTTGTTGAGTGGCTTTTATATCCACTTTTTAGATATCCTTTACTTAAGTATTTGATTGTTTATTGAGATTAATCATCATCTAATGTGATCTTTTATGTTAAATTGTAGGTTTCATAGGTTAGAATGAAGAATTGAAGAATTGAGAAGTTTTTGGGACAGAATTCAAGGGGTGCGGCGCTCAAAACCTAGAGTCGCGGCCCCTGGAACATGAAACTTAAAACCAGGACAGCAGCTCAGGGGTGCACCCCTTGAACAGTAGCGCCGCACCCCCCGTATGCAAAAAAATACACATGTTGGGACAGCANTGAAGAAACTCTGAGATCATGCCGTTATTCCAATACCTTATACATATTCCAATCACCTCTACTTTTTAACTCGACTAGAGGGCCCTTTTTTCCATCTTGAATGGGAGAAAAATGAGAAAATCCAAAAGAAATGGCTACTTTAATTTATGACTTGAGTGATGAGTATTTGTCATACAACTCATCCCTTAATTTACGGTAGGGAGAGAATCTGTTTGTTCAAAGTCTTCAGAACAATAGAACATGACTTTTATGTAAGAAAGAGACAACCATGCATTTGCTTAAAGTCTATAGAATATTCAAAGTCTTCTTTTCTTCTTTTTTCGCTAGAAATTTTCAAGACACCAACTCTTGAATAGCAACGTGGGAAGACCTGGAGTCCATGCCTTTGGATCAATCCTTTAGGCTTGATCCCACATACTTTTTCAGATTGTTATAATAAGAAATGTAGTATTTTAAGGCCATTGAATATAGCACTAGTAGGAGAGCGATAAGATGAAATTATAAGTAGCAGTTCTTGGTTAAGTATCACAAGATGAAATTATATTATGACATAGCACATGGACACAATAGAATTGGTTGAGATATCGAGTTGGATTCTTTATTCCCTATATATCCCTAATTAGAAAAATTTAACTTCCACTTTCTATTGGCCAAAAGAAAAGAATAAAGGAAAAAATTTACATAAAAACAGATGAAAACTTTTTGCGGGTAACATATGAATTTTTTTTGAAGAAACTATGAGATCATGTCATTATTTCAATACCTGTATGTAAGAAGATAAGGAAAATTCGAGTGACAGTTGCATTTGTGCGTAACTTATCTAAATATGTGGGTCCCCAAAAGAAATAATGGTACCTTGCCTAGATAATGATCTTTAGTAATTGTACTTCTGAGCATTTCAATTTTAAGACTACTTTTAGGACTATATATATATATATATATATATAGATATATAGAGTCCTTAATAGCATTGATCTATTTTACCAAGAGAGTGATGATGAATACAGCTTTTCTCAAATTGTTCCAAGCAATGGTTCCGTTGCTATTGCACTTGCAGCTTCAGCTCCTTGTATCCCATTCATGGAGCGCTGCTGGCACAGAGGTTAGGTGCATAGAGAGGGAGATGCAAGCACTGCTCGAGTTCAAGGCTGGGTTGGAGGATGACTATGGCCTTCTGTCTTCATGGGGGAGTGAAGAGGAAAAGAGAGATTGCTGCCAATGGAAACGAGTTCGCTGTAGCAACCAAACTGGCCATGTTCAAATGCTCCACCTTCAAGGTGAAGATTACCAACAGGATTTTGGGAGGTATAATAATGAACGACATGCTTTTTTGAGTGGTAAGATCTCAACATCATTGATGGAATTGGAGCACCTAAGGTATTTGAATCTCAGCTGGAATGCCTTTGAAAACAGCCATCTCCCAGAATTCTTTGGTTCCTTACGCAACCTGAGATACCTTGATGTCTCGTATTGTTTTTTTATGGGTAAAATTCCAGATCAACTTGGAAGTCTTTCCCACTTGCGGCATCTTGATCTTGGTGGTAACCATCTGGAAGGCGCAATCCCTTCTCAGCTTGGAAATCTCTCGCAATTGCAATATCTTGATGTCAGTTGGAATGATCTCATAGGAGCAATACCTTACCAACTCGGAAATCTTTCATGCCTGGAGAAGCTTTATCTTAGGTACAATCTTGATCTTAAAATTCATAAGGAGAATTCTGCTGATGTTCAATGGATGTCCGATCTCACTTCTTTAACGGTTCTTGATTTGTCGGAGGTACTTAATCTCAACCATTCTCATAATTGGCTGCAAATGATCGGTAAGCTTCAAAACTTAAGAGAACTGTTTCTAGTTGGCTGTCATCTTTCAGATCTTGATCTCCTTTTTCTAGACCCTTCAAAGTTCAATTTTTCTTCTTCTCTTACAATCCTAGATCTCTCTCACAATTCATTGACATCATCCATATTCCCTCGGGTATTCAACTTCAGCTCCAGCCTTGTTGAGCTTCATCTTCGTGGGTTACTATTAGAGGGACCAATACCATATGATGTCGGCAATATGACAAACTCTCTTGAGACACTTGACCTCTTTGTTTCTAATACTAACCTTACCGCCAGAGTTCTGAAATCCTTGGGGAATATATGTACCTTGAGCACGTTACTCCTTTCTGATACCAATTTGAGTGGAGATCTTTCAACAGTTCTTCATAACTTGTCCGGGTGTGCTAGTTACACATTGCAAGAATTGGATCTACGATCCAATCAAATTACAGGCTTGTTGCCTGACCTTTCAAAATTCCAATCTTTGAAGTCATTAGACCTTTCAAATAATCAATTGAGTGGAATAGCAGAAGGTGTTAAATTGCCATCACAGTTGAAGACTTTGATAGTTTCTTCAAACTCTTTGGAAGGTGGAATTCCACAATCATTTCGGGCCACATGTTCCTTAAATTCATTAGACCTGTCCTCTAACAGGTTGAGTGAAGAGCTTGCATTGATGACACATAACTTGTTCGGGTGTAGATCGACATTGCAAGTATTAAATTTAGGTGGGAACCAAATCACCGGTGGACTGCATGATATCTCACAATTCTCATCTTTGAAAAAATTATACCTCTCTGGTAATAAATTAAATGGGACACTTGATGGTATTAGATTCCCACCTCAGTTGGAGTCCTTGGAAATTTCTGGGAACTCTATAGAAGGAGGAATTCAAGAATCATTTGGGAAAATATGCTCCCTAGGTGTTTTAGACCTGTCGAACAATAGCTTGAGTGGTGAGCTTTCAATGATAATTCATAACTTGTTTGGGTGTGCTAGATCATTACAATACTTGAATCTTGAAGAGAACCAAATCACCGGTACATTGCCTGACCTTAAAAAATTCTCATCTTTAAAAGAATTAGATGTTTCCCTGAATCAACTGAATGGAGAGATACCAAAGGATTTTAGATTCCCATCTCAATTGGTATCTTTGAAGATTGCTTCAAACTCTGAATTGAAAGGTGTGATCACTGACTCACATGTCGCTAATATGTCAAAGTTAAAGGTGTTAGACTTATCTTTCAACTCATTGACTTTGACATTTAGCCCCAATTGGGTCCCACCTTTTCAATTGCGTGAAATATATTTGAGGTCTTGTACTAAGCTTGGTCCTAAGTTTCCCAAATGGCTTCAAACTCAAAAAAACTTCAGGTACCTTGATATTTCTGATTGCAGAATTTCAGATATGGTTCCTGAGTGGTTTTGGTCCTTATCTCCCAAATTGAGTTTCTTGAATATTTCATACAACAATCTGATTGGCACAATTCCAAATTCTTCAATAAGTATACTACATACCCTAATATAAATTTGGCTTCAAATCAATTTGAAGGTCCAATTCCACCATTTCTACAAAGTGCAGCATCTATTGATCTGTCCAGAAATAAGTTTTCATCGACTGTTATGTTTGTATGTGCTAACAGTACTTCAGAAACATTAGGCATACTAGATCTTTCAAATAATCAATTATCAGGGAATCTTCCTAATTGTTGGAATAATTTCAAATCATTAGTGTATCTCGATATAAGTAACAATAATTTGTCAGGAAAAGTTCCTAGCTCTATGGGATCTCTAGTTGAACTTCAAGTATTGATTTTGCGAAACAATACATTAAGTGGGGACTTGCCTCTGTCCTTGAAGAATTGCACAGAGTTGGTGATGCTAGATGTGGGAGAAAATAGATTCTCAGGGAAAATACCTTCTTGGATAGGAAATGTATTAAAACAGTTGAGGATGTTAAGCTTGAGAAATAACCACTTCTCCAGAAACATACCATTAGATCTATGTCATTTAACAAGCCTTCAGTTCTTGGACCTCTCCTTGAACAATCTATCTGGAGAAATTCTCAAATGCTTGAATAATTTTACAGCAATGAGTCAGAAGGAGAGTCCCTCAATAAAACAACTTCTTGGGATTATTTATTATTTTTTCAACACTAGTCCTACAGGAGGAAGGGGAATGCCTTATAATTTGAATGCATTGTTGATGTGGAAAGGTGTTGATCAAATGTTCACAAATAATGCATTCCTTTTAAGGAGCATTGATCTCTCAAGCAATCACCTAATAGGAGGGATTCCTGAAGAAATAACAAATTTAGTTGAATTGGTTTCTTTGAATTTATCAAGAAACAATTTGACAGGAGAAATTACTTCAGAGATTGGGAGGCTAACATCACTAGATGTTCTTGATTTATCAAGAAACCATTTCCATGGTAAAATTCCTTCTAGTCTTGCTCAAATTGGTCATCTCTCAGTGTTGGATTTGTCACATAATCAACTATCTGGAAGAATTCATAACTTGTTTGGGTGTGCTAGATCATTACAATACTTGAATCTTGAAGAGAATTAAATCACTGGTACATTGCCTGACCTTAAAAAATTCTCATCTTTAAAAGAATTAGATGTTTCCCTGAATCAATTGAATGGAGAGATACCAAAGGATATCAGATTCCCATCTCAATTGGTATCTTTGAAGATTGCTTCAAACTCTGAATTGAAAGGTGTGATCACTGACTCACATGTTGCTAATATGTCAAAGTTAGAGGAGTTAGACTTATCTTTCAGCTCACTAACTTTGACATTTAGCCCCAATTGGGTCCCTTCTTTTCAATTGCAGGAAATATATTTGAGTTCTTGTCCTAAGCTTGGTCCTAAGTTTCCCAAATGGCTTCAAACTCAAAAAGCCTTCACTCACCTTGATATTTCTAATTCCAGAATTTCAGATATGGTTCCTGAGTGGTTTTGGTCCTTATCTCCCAAATTGCATTTCTTGAATATTTCATACAACAATCTGACTGGCACAATTCCAAATTCTTCAATAAGGTATACTACATACCCTGAAATACATTTGGCTTCAAATCAATTTGAAGGTCCAATTCCACCATTTCTACAAAGTGCAAAATCTGTTGATCTGTCCAGAAATAAGTTTTCATCGGCTGTTATATTTGTATGTGCTAACAGTACTTCAGAAACAACGAGCATACTAGATCTTTCAAATAATCAATTATCAGGGAATCTTCCTGATTGTTGGAATAATTTCAAATCATTAATGTATCTCGATATGACTAATAATAATTTGTCAGGAAAAGTTCCTAGCTCTATGGGATCTCTAGTTGAACTTCGAGTATTGATTTTGCGAAACAATACATTAAGTGGGGACTTGCCTCTATCCTTGAAGAATTGCACAAAGTTGGTGATGCTAGATGTGGGAGAAAATAGATTTTCAGGGAAAATACCTTCTTGGATAGGAAATGTATTAAAACAGTTGAGGATATTAAGCTTGAGAATTAACCACTTCTCTGGAAGCATACCATTTGATCTTTGTCATTTAACAAGCCTTCAGTTCTTGGACCTCTCCTTGAACAATCTATCTGGAGAAATTTTCAAATGCTTGAAGAATTTTACAGCAATGAGTCAGAAGGAACAATCTAGATGGGTTCAGTCTGTTTATACAAGGGTAGCTGGACTTCCTCATGATTTGAATGCATTGTTGACGTGGAAAGGTGTTGATCAAATGTTCAAAAATACTGGATTGCTTTTAAGGAGCATTGATCTGTCAAGCAATCACCTAATAGGAGGGATTCTTGAAGAAATAACAAATTTAGTTGAATTGGTTTCTTTGAATTTATCAAGAAACAATTTGACAAGAGAAATTACTTCAGAGATTGGGAGGCTAACATCACTAGATGTTCTTGATTTATCAAGAAACCATTTCCATGGTAAAATCCCTTCTAGTCTTGCTCAAATTGATCGTCTCTCAGTGTTGGATTTGTCACATAATCAACTATCTAGAAGAATTCCAACAAGCACACAGTTGCAGAGTTTTAATGCCTCGAGTTATGAAGAAAATCTTGATCTTTGTGGAAAACCACTGGAGAAAGAGTGTCCAGAAGAAGAAGCACCTCAAGAGCCACCAAAACTTGAAGAAGTTGAGCATTCAATTTTCTCTCAACCATTTTATATAAGCATGGCGTTGGGATTCATCACAGGATTTTGGGGGATCTTTGGCTCCATACTACTCAATCGTTCTTGGAGATATGCATACTTCCGGTTCTTGAACAATTTAACAGATGCTATTTATGTGATGGCAGCAGTGAATGTGGCTAAATGCCGTGGGTGGCTCAATGGCTAGCAGGTAACAGTTTTTACTCTTTTGTAGTGTTTAGATACGTAGTAGTACGAAGCTGAAATTATGAAATTGCCAAGGGTTTTTTAATTAGTAGAAATATTTTTTAGAAAATAAATTTTACATATAAATTTTGTTGCAGAAAATTGATACAGCACAATATTTTGGAAAGAAAACTTAAAATTAAAAATGAATCCTGTTATAGTAATTAAATATAATTTTTTTTAACAACTGGTGTTAAAAGAGTAATTAAAAATAGTGGTATTGATTCAAAAATTGAGTATTCCAGCAAGTGAGAAATACTTTTTCTGCTTTGCATGCTAAATTGTTTGAAGAGATGTTTCCTCTTATTTCTCCTACAGTTAAAACATGTCATTTTAATAATTTTTTACATTTTGCAGGAGAAATGGTTGCCATACCTTTATGCCACTGTCCACATGTTACTGTTTGTCAGATAAAAGTGTAGATATTTTCCAGTAGAGAAGAAAGGAAAATAACATTATAGAAAGAGGAAGGAAGAGGATCCTTAACCAATAGAGCCAAACGACAATATTATAAACAAAAGAAAGAAATCATACAAAACAAAAGATAATGCCTTGCATTTTCAAATGCTTGTAACACACAAGGCTCAACAATGAAATCTACCAATGAAATATTATGAAAGATACATTAAATATAAAAATTAGAGCACTACCAAATCTGCCCAAACTCTTGGCTATGCCATATATCTATATACTCTGTATTCATGGAAAAGGAACATAGCTAGATGATATCCTATCTATTCATATGACGTGGGAGCTATTTTCAACATAGCTAAATGATTCCGGCTTTTATAGAATTTTAATGAGGAAAATGCATCCTAGTTGGTACACATATCCCTACGAGTTAAAATGTAATTTCAATTGTTAAAATAGTATTTCTTAGCAAGTAAATGTTACAAAGAGCACGGACGCGAGTTAAGGCACGATTTCGGTGCTGCAGTGCTTCGTTTCTGATTTTGAGCTGGTCTCTGTCTAGTCTTGTACAACGCCTCTACCATCACTGCACGAGTGCCACCTCACTGCAATTTCTCTTGGCTGGCGCTATTCCACCACCACTGTATCGCGTGGTACCGGAGTTCCGGCGTCCGTCAGGTTCTCTCTCTCGCTAGGATCATTCTAATATTAATTTCTTTAGTCAAAATCTGAGTGAAACCTCTAGAAAACAGTCACATTATGGCTAATAGAGAATAAGATCCTAGTGGGGGAGAATATGCCACTGTATGGCAAGGATTTAAATTGCGGTTTCCTGTAAGATTTTTGGATATGCTTAGATTGCATATGAAATTGTAATCTCTCTCTTTCATGCATAGGCACTTGGTATCGGTAAATTTTCACACAAATGCAGACATTGTTGTTTAGAATCCATGACCTCAATCCTACGTTTGTTCTGAAAGTGAATGAATTGCCACAAGACCCAAAAGTCATAAGTGAGCAAAGCGAGAGTATTGGGCCAATGTTCCTAGCGGCACCTAATGAATGTTGGGTGGAAATTAAGTCAGGTTGAAAAATTAGATAAACCTGATAAACAAATCGTTTGGGCATGTCATTATTAAATTGATGGTGTTATAATTGAGTTTATGATAGAAATTCAATTAAAAAAAATTTCAAATTTTAAGAACCCAAATAAAAAAAAATTTATAAGAACTTAGTTTAAAATTAGATCAAACTATAAAAACCTGCAATATATTTTTTAAAAAAACTTGTATCAAACATGAAAAATTTACTTTCTTAAGTTGAGATTTTTAAGAAAATGGAAATAATCTGTATATTAAACGCCACCATGCAGTGATATGGTTTGGGAATTCTATGGTGTGTTTTTGTTGTCAATTGAAAAGATTTAAAATTACAAAACAAGTATAAAATTTAAAATTTTCTTTTTTCTAAAGAAAATTACCAAACTTTTACTTGAAAATTCCGGAGTCGGTGAAAAGCTCAAAAGCAAGCTAACATGCATGACCAAAAAAGAAGCAAACAAACAAAATATGCTTGCAGATACTGCAGAAGGTAGATAAGAAAGTAGCCCCATCAACAACATTCACTCATTCATATCACCATCTTCTTACACCTTCACTCTCTGTTTTAAGAGCTTTAATTAACCAATCAATGGCAAAGGAGCATCAGCGTAAACAATCCCATGATCTCAGACAAGTCCTTGTTCTTGATTCTACAACATTCTCAGCAGTGCTCGAAGCTCAGTACTCTCACAAGCTCCATTTCATAAATGCAAGGGCCTCACCTCTCCCTCTACACCAATTCGTCACTATGAACCTTCATCTCTTCAAGCCTTGCTCAGTGCTGGCGCCTATCTAATCACCGCTGATATCCTCCAACTTCTCCCTTCACTGAGTCTCATTGTCACCAACAGCGCAGGAACCAACCATATAGATTTGTTGGAGTGCCGCCGCCGAGGGGTGCAGGTTGCCAATGCCGGAACCTTGTACTCTGAGGATGTAGCCGACGTGGCAATTGGTTTGTTGATTGATGTTACGAGGAAAATTTCGGCCGCTGATCGATACATGAGAACAACACTTAGGCCTGCTCCCTGGGA
>QAOA01005756.1:26408-88519 GCA_003255065.1 Cercis canadensis
AGAAAAAATCCAAAAGAAAGGGCTACTTTGATTTATGACTTTAGTGATGAGTATTTGTCATAAAACTCATCCCTTAATCTCTTTGTTCAAAGTCTTCAGAACAATTGAACATGACTTCTATGTAAGAAAGAGACAACCATGCATTTGATTAAAGTCCATAGAATTTTCAAAGTCTTATTTTCTTGTTTTTTCATTAGAAATTTTCGTAGAGACCAACTCTTGAATAGCAACCTGGAAAGACCTGGAGTCCATGTCTTTGGATCAATGGTTTAGGCTTGATCCCACATACTTTTTCAGATTGTTATAATAAGAAAAGTAGTATTTTAAGGCCACTGAATATAACACTAGTAGGAGAGCGATAAGATGAAATTATAAGTAGCAGTTCTTGGTTAAGTATCACAAGATGAAATTATATTATGACACAGCACATGGACACAATAGAATTGGTTGAGATATCGAGTTGGATTCTTTATTCCCTATATATCCCTAATTAGAAAAATTTAACTTCCACTTTCTATTGGCCAAAAGAAAAGAATAAAGGAAAAAAGTTACATAAAAACAGATGAAAACTTTTTGCAAGTAACATATGAAATTTTTTTGAAGAAACTATGAGATCATGCCATTATTTCAATACCTGTATATAAGAAGATAACGGAAAATTCGAGTGACAGTTGCATTTGTACATAACTTATCTAAATATGTGGGTCCCCAAAAGAAATAATGGTACCTTGCTTAGAGAATGATCTTTAGTAATTGTACTCCTGAGCATTTCAATTTTAGGACTATATATATAATAGCATTGATCTATTTTACCAAGAGAGTGATGATGAATACAGCTTTTCTCAAATTGTTCCAAGCAATGCTTCTGTTGCTATTGCACTTGCAGCTTCAGCTCCTTGTATCCCATTCATGGAGCGCTGCTGGCACAGAGGTTAGGTGCATAGAGAGGGAGAGGCAAGCACTGCTCGAGTTCAAGGCTGGGTTGGAGGATGACTATGGCCTTCTGTCTTCATGGGGGAGTGAAGAGGAACAGAGAGATTGCTGCCATTGGAAACGAGTTCGCTGTAGTAACCAAACTGGCCATGTTCAAATGCTCCACCTTCAAGGTGAAGAGTACGACCTGGATTTTGAGAGGTATTTTACTGCACGTGCTGTTCTGAGAGGTAAGATCTCAATATCATTGATGGAATTGGAGCACTTAAGGTATTTGAATCTCAGCTTGAATGCCTTTGAAGACAGCCATCTCCCAGAATTCTTTGGTTCCTTACGCAACCTGAGATACCTTGATGTCTCGGATTCTTCTTTTGCGGGTAAAATTCCAGATCAACTTGTAAGTCTTTCACACTTGCGACATCTTGATCTTGGTGGTAACGATCTGGAAGGCGCAATCCCTTCTCAGCTTGGAAATCTCTCGCAATTGCAATATCTTGATGTCGGTGGAAATTCTCTCATTGGAGCAATCCCTTTTCAGCTTGGAAATCTCTCGCAATTGCAATATCTTGATGTCGGTGGAAATTCTCTCATTGGAGCAATCCCTTCTCAGCTTGGAAATCTCTCGCAATTGCAATATCTTAATGTCGGTGACAATTCTCTCACTGGAGCAATACCTTGCCAACTCGGAAATCTTTCTAGCCTGGAGAAGCTTTATCTTGGGTACAATAATGCTCTTAAAATTCATAAGGAGAATCCTGCTGATGCTCAATGGCTGTCCGATCTCACTTCTTTAACGGTTCTTGATTTGTCGGAGGTACTTAATCTCAACCATTCTCATAATTGGCTGCAAATGATAGGTAAGCTTCAAAACTTAAGAGAACTGTCTCTAGTTGGGTGTGGTCTTTCAGATCTTGATCTCCTTTTTCTAGACCCTTCAAAGTTCAATTTTTCTTCTCCGCTTATGATCCTAGATCTCTCTTCCAATTCATTGACATCATCCATATTCCCTCGAGTATTCAACTTCAGCTCCAGCCTTGTTGAGCTTCATCTTCGTGGGTTACTATTAGAGGGACCAATACCATATGATGTGGGCAATATGACAAACTCTCTTGAGACACTTGACCTCTCTTTTAATAACCTTAGCGCCAGAGTTATGAAATCCTTGGGGAATATATGTACCTTGAGCACGTTACTCCTTTCTAATACCAATTTGAGTGGAGACCTTTCAACAATTCTTCATAACATGTCTGGGTGTGCTAGATACTCATTGCAAGAATTGAATCTAGAATACAATAAAATTACAGGCTTGTTGCCTGACCTTTCAAAATTCCAATCTTTGAAGTCATTATACCTTTCAAGTAATCAATTGAATGGAATAGCTGAAGGTGTTAGATTGCCATCTCAGTTGAAGACTTTGATAGTTTCTTCAAACTCTTTGGAAGGTGGAATTCCACAATCATTTGGGGCCACATGTTCCTTAGGTTTGTTAGACCTGTCCTCTAACAATTTGAGTGAAGAGCTTGCATTGATAATGCGTAACTTGTTTGGGTGTAGATCAACTTTGAAAGTTTTGGATCTACGTGAGAACCAAATCACTGGTGGATTGCCTGATCTCTCAAAATTTTCATCTTTGAAAATATTAGACCTTCGGCAAAATCAATTGAATGGGATACTTAAAAATATTAGTCTGCCGCCTCTGTTGGAGATCCTGGAAGTTTCTTCCAACTCTATAGAAGGTGGAATTCCCGAATCATTTGGGAAAATATGCTCTCTAGATTTGTTAGGCATGTCCAACAACAGTTTGAACGAAGAGCTTCCAATGATAATTCATAACTTGTTTGGGTGTGCTAGATCATTACAAACCTTGTATCTTGAAGAGAACCAAATCACCGATACATTGCCTGACCTTACAAAATTTTCATCTTTAAAAGAATTAGATGTTTCCCTGAATCAATTGAACGGAGAGATACCAAAGGATATCAGATTCCCATCTCAATTGGTATCTTTGAAGATTGCTTCAAACTCTGAATTGAAAGGTGTGATCACTGACTCACATGTTGCTAATATGTCAAAGTTAGAGGAGTTAGACTTATCTTTCAGCTCACTAACTTTGACATTTAGCCCCAATTGGGTCCCACCTTTTCAATTGCGTGGAATATATTTGAGTTCTTGTCCTAAGCTTGGTACTAAGTTTCCCAAATGGCTTCAAACTCAAAAAAACTTCAGGGACCTTGATATTTCTGATTCTAGAATTTCAGATATGGTTCCTGAGTGGTTTTGGTCCTTATCTCCCAAATTGAGTTCCTTGAATATTTCATTCAACAATCTGACTGGCACAATTCCAAATTCTTCAATAAGGTATACTAGATTTCCTAGTATAACTTTAGCTTCAAATCAATTTGAAGGTCCAATTCCACCATTTCTACAAAGTGCAGCATCTATTGATCTGTCCAAAAATAAGTTTTCATCGGCTGTTATGTTTGTATGTGCTAACAGTACTTCAGAAACATTGGGCATACTAGATCTTTCAAATAATCAATTATCAGGGAATCTTCCTAATTGTTGGAATAATTTCAAATCATTAGTGTATCTTGATGTGAGTAATAATAATTTGTCAGGAAAAGTTCCTAGCTCTATGGGATCTCTAGTTGAACTTCAAGTATTGATTTTGCGAAACAATAAATTAAGTGGGAACTTGCCTCTGTCCTTGAAGAATTGCACAGAGTTGGTGATGCTAGATGTGGGAGAAAATAGATTCTCAGGGAAAATACCTTCTTGGATAGGAAATGCATTAAAACAGTTGATCATGTTAAGCTTGAGAATTAACCACTTCTCTGGAAGCATACCATTAGATCTTTGTCATTTAACAAGCCTTCAGTTCTTGGACCTCTCCTTGAACAATCTATCTGAAGAAATTTTGAAATGCTTGAAGAATTTTACAGCAATGATCAACCAGAAGGAGAATCCCTCAATAGAACAATATAAATGGATTAATGAGTATGATTTCAACAATAGTGATGGAGGACAAACTGGAATGCATTATGATTTGACTGCATTGTTGATGTGGAAAGGTGTTGAACAAACGTTCAAAAATACTGCCTTCCGTTTAAGGAGCATTGATCTCTCAAGCAATCACCTAATAGGAGGGATTCCTGAAGAAATAACAAATTTAGTTGGATTGGTTTCTTTGAATTTATCAAGAAACAATTTGACTGGAAAAATCTCTTCAGAGATTGGGAGGCTAACATCACTAGAATTTCTTGATTTATCAAGAAACCATTTCCATGATAAAATTCCTTCTAGTCTTGCTCAGATTGATCGTCTCACAATGTTGGATTTGTCACATAATCAACTATCTGGAAGAATTCCAACAAGCACACAGTTGCAAAGTTTTAATGCCTCGAGTTATGAAGAAAATCTTGATCTTTGTGGAAAACCATTGGAGAAAGAGTGTCCAGAAGAAGAAGCACCTCAAGAGCCACCAAAACTTGAAGAAGTTGAGCATTCAATTTTCTCTCAACCATTTTATATAAGCATGGCGTTGGGATTCATCACAGGATTTTGGGGGATCTTTGGCTCCATACTAGTCAATCGTTCTTGGAGATATGCATACTTCCGGTTCTTGAACAATTTAACCGATGCTATTTATGTGATGGCAGCAGTGAATGTGGCTAAATGCCGTGGGTGGCTCAATGACTAGCAGGTAACAATTTTTACTCTTTTGTAGTGTTTAGATACGTAGTAGTATGAAGCTGAAATTATGAAATTGCCAAGGGTTTTTTAATTAGTAGAAATATTTTTTAGAAAATAAATTTTACATATAATTTTTGTTGCAGAAAATTGATACAGCACAATATTTTGGAAAGAAAACTTAAAATTAAAAATGAATCCTGTTATAGTAATTAAATATAATTTTTTTTAACAACTGGTGTTAAAAGAGTAATTAAAAATAGTGGTATTGATTCAAAAATTGAGTATTCCAGCAAGTGAGAAATACTTTTTCTGCTTTGCATGCTTAATTGTTTGAAGAGATGTTTCCTCTTATTTCTCCTACAGTTAAAACATGTCATTTTAATAATTTTTTACATTTTGCAGGAGAAATGGTTGCCATACCTTTATGCCAGTGTCCACAAATAAAGAATATTTGCTCATGCAGATATGAATGATTTCAAACTTCAGCTAATTAGTAATGAAAATAGTTAAAGTATAGCAATTTTCTGTGGAATATATAGATTAATGCTTAGCAAGCATTTTGTAATAATGGAAACAACAGTATTTATATAATGTATTGTGTGATTATAATTATATCAAACTGTCATGTATTTTATTGTGTAATTATAATAATCTCAATATTTTGTTAACTTAGAGACTGTAAGAGTTACTTATAAAAATGGAAATTACAGTTTTGGAAATTTCCATTACAAATATTTCTGTCTCTATTTTTTTTTTTTTTTAATTATTTGGAGAAGTCTCAATCTTCTTCTCCCTTAGTGAAGATCGGAATGGGGAGCAGCAAGAGGAATCGACCATCTAACTCAAGGAGGCACCAGGTGTGTTCCTAATTGCTCCTCTCAATGTGGGTGATTTTGTTGGTTGGGGTTCTGAAATTTGTAATTCAAATTTCATTAACAAATGTGCAAACTCAAGAAATTATAATTTCTCCTTTGAGTAATTCCAAATTTGATATTGTTTTCAGGAATTCATTATAATTTCTAGGGCAATTTTTTTAAGGAGGACGACGGCGCTTGGATTTAATCTGCAATTTTGGTTCTGTTCATGGTTGTTTGCCAATTTTGATTCCTGGTTGAGCAATTAGAAGATTAATTTTTATTTTTTCTCTTATTTTTTGGATAAGCTTTAATTTTCTGGTTGATTGAACAGAACGTCAAAGTTGAGGTTTCGCCCACCACACCTTCTGTTCCGATTTTAGCGAAGTAAGGGTCTCGTCTGAATCGATTTCTACTGAAAAATCTCGCTTTGAATCGGTATTTCTCTTTTCCTGGTCTTTGATTTCTTTTACTTATTGGGTGTTTGTTTGAATTGAGATTATTATCCGAAATTTTATTGGGTTGTTATGATTTGGTTTGTTTGAAGAATTGGTGTTCATGAAGCCGCCTTAGTTATCTCCTAGGACTTCAATCTATACTTCTTTTTTATGTGTGTGTGTTACTATTGGCTCAGTGGGGTTTTTCTGTGAATCTGTCTCAGTTGATTTTCAAATCTGAAGCTGATGCTACAGGTTTGGTATTTTTCTTCTTTTGTTTTGTAATGTGTAGAAGATCTAATGCTCCTCTAGTATTTGCTGGTATTGCAGAACCTGAATTTCGCAATTAGAATTTGAAATGTGTTTTCTGTCTTTAGCTTTGACTGATGAACAAACTGTTAGCAGCTCTTGTGGGACAACAGCATTGACTGCCCTTATACTTGGAAGGCATTTGCTGGTTGCAAATGCTGGCGATTGTCGAGCTGTTCTCTGTGGGAGAGGAGCAGCTATTGATAGCAATTTTAATAGTAATGGTCAGTGTATCCATTTTAACAGTGAAAGTTTCCTTTGATGTCAATGATGACTGGTTTATTTTATTTTATTTGAAATTTGTAGATGATTATCTGAACATTTGGAGGTAATCCTTGTCTTTAAATTGTACAAAAAATTGTTTAGTACGCCTTAAGTTCTGCTTTCAATTTGTGCTGGGTAAACTAAGAAGAAACAATTAATACTGTTAGGCACATCTACAACACTTTGTATGACTGCTTTATTAGGAACAGAATTAAGCATGTCTCTAAAAATCAATCAAAGATAGAATTTGAAGATGTGTATTATTGACCTTTAAAAATTGGCTTATGTGATTACAATGAGAAATACTTTCTGAATATGAAGCTGTATAGTATTTTTTTTATTGATGTTGTAGTTTAATTATTTGTTATGCTGACATTTGGTGGCTGGAACTGTTAACATAATCTCCAAACAGAGTCACTTAGTTTATTCTTTGAGGGACTTCTTGCTATTGAGTCTGAAATTGATGGATTCTGATCATATCTTTGCAAATTTACATTTTATTGGGGCGGGGGGAGGGGGGGAAGGGAAAAAAAAAAAAAAACTTCTTTGAGTAATATCCTTTCAACAAAAAAGAAAACAAAAGGATTATGCATCTCAACATGCATTGAACAGTCCTTCTGCTTTGGTAGGTTGCCTGCCTTAGAATAAAACAAAAAAATGAAAGTCATAGAGAAAATACGGGCAGCGGCAGCAAATGATCCAGATAGGGTGGTGTTCTCCTTTGAGTTCTTCCCACCTAAGACTGAAGATGGGGTAGATAATCTGTTTAAGAGGATGGACTGCATGGTGGTCCATAGTCCTTCATTCTGTAGTATCACTTGGGGTGCTGAAGGATCAACAGCTGAACCAACGCTGGAAATTGTCAACAAGATGCAGAACATGATATGTGTGGAAACCATGGTGCACCTCACCTGCACTAACATGCCAATTGAAAAGATCGATCATGCTCTCCAAACCATAAAGGCCAATGGCCTCCAGAATGTTCTTGCTCTTCGCGATTTACATGCTTAAAAATTAGTAATATTGCATTACATGAGAAAAGTGGGAAATCTTCTTTTGCTCTTTCAAAATGAAAGTGACAAATAAAATCATGGGGTGGAGGAATACAGTAGAGAAATTGCCTCTTTTCTTGCTGCCTATCTTATTATCATCCTTTTGCTTTCTGTCATTAGTTTGTCTTCTGCATATAGGTTGATGCTGGAGCAGATCTGATTGTCACCCAATTGTTCTATGATACTGATACTTTTCTGAAATTTGTGAGTGGCTGTCGCCAAATTGGAATAACTTGTCCCATTGTGCCTAGAATTATGCCCATTAATAACTACAAGGGCTCTGTCCGAATGACTGGCTTTTGTAAGACAAAGGTATGCAATATTTTCCATATAGACATTTCAGGGTTAAATATTTTATGGAAATTAGTTTCAAGGGGTGTGACAAAGATAGGAAACAAGTTACAAGGATTTTATCTAAAACGTGTTGATTAATGATCTCTGTCTGTCTCTGTGCCTTGGAGTGAAATGTCATATGTGTTATTACTTTGGGAACTTGGGGGTCTTTTTTTATCAATCACACTTCAATAAACGTTGTACAAATGTGTCTAAAATTGATGGCGGTGGCCAATAATAAAATGGAAGGAAACAGACAAACTGGAATGACCTGTACAAAATCTTTGTCTGTGCATTGTGCCTTCATGCACTTGTATTGTTAATGCTTAAAACTCATGAACTATAAATCAAATACAATTCAGTGTATAATATCTTTTTTTTTATGGGACTGTATATGATAACTTTTCAGTGTATAATATCTTACATGCTATAATCTATACAATTCGAATTGGTGGACTAAGCTACATGAATCAGAATGTTAGGATACTAAAAAGCGTTTACATCTAGAAGTTGAGGCTTGGATAATGACAATTGAGGAATCATCTTGTTTTTGAGGTTTTTAGCAATTGCCACAATTTTAAATATTTTCTAGGCTTGGATAAGGGTGTCTTTACTAAGATTGAAATGAAAAATAACTTGGTTCTAAATTAATTTAAGACTGAAACTCAAATTTATCCTTGTTACTTGGCTGTAATTCTAATCATTTGTTACATTTTTATGAACTCTAGAGATTACTTATGCATATCAGAAATTTCTGTTTTATGTGGAAGGTGCGGCGATGTTCTATTTTACATCTGATTGCTGCCATTGTATGTGATAGAGTTTGTACAATTCATTTGATTTGTTTGTGGTGTATTTGCAATTGATTTCATTGCTAAAGGCTCAATATGATAGATGAATTTATTTTCTGTGATTCAGGTATAAAATTAAAAATGGTCAGAAACTCGAGCTGATAGAAGAATTTATTGATGAGGTAAGAATTTCATTTAATACTCATAAAACCTTGTCCATGGGTTTGATTTTTCACATCATAATCTGTTTCTCTCTCCTGCTTCTCTCCTCCCTGAAACTGTCATTTCTCCTAGGCCTAGACAAAACTTTTTATGTTGCTTTAAACTATAGCAATGCTTTGGCAGCTCTATGCTTGTCTATAGATGACTCTTTGGTAGATAAAGTAGCATATAGTTCATAATGTGAAGTTCACGTTCTTGTGATAATACATGAATACAGGGATGTTATAATCTTCTTGTATTTCAATTAAGGGCATAATACAAATATGAAGCTTCCTTTGTTTAAACCTTTAGTTTATACATTAGATGCTTGTATCTCCACCATTTTGTTTAAATATTTAAAGATCTCCTGCAATCAAATGGTACAGGTTTTCAATTTAGTTTATACTCTTGATTGAAGATTTTGCGACATTGCGACCTGGCCTAAAATCCTGTTTCAATCTCTGGGTGATGGCGTGCCCAGAACTTGTAAATTCAGAAGGAGAGCCTCTGGTAGTGAATGCCGCCCCAAGGAAGCCGTAAATTTTACTTGTTGCTGGTGGAAATGTTGCTGCTGTGAAGTTTGCAAACCTCTGCCATTGTTTTCTTGAATGAGCAGTTTCCACAAGAGCATCTTTGCATTTCATTGACAGAGCCTCAATTCCCTAGGATGTAATCTTATATACCGACGATATGAATGGTCTAGTTGGAAAAAACTAGGTGATAGTGTGCTTCACATTGAGTTGAAATAAGGAAAAGGAAAAAAGGGGAAAAGGAAAAGGGAAAGGGAAAAGGGAAATAAGTAAGCCTCTACTTTATAACTTGACTAGTGGGCATTTTTTATTTTCCCCATCTTGGAGAAAACAAAAAGAAGAAACGAAAGAAGAGGCTACTTTAATTTATGATTTATAATCAACATGACAAATATCCCTTCTTTTTCTTTCAAAAGATTCTTAACTTTTCACCTTGGGAAGAGAATAATCCAGGGGAGCATGACTACATCTATGTGGGACTTAATTTTCCACGATTTAATCAATTTCAAAGCAGATTAGCGTTCCTTTTTTGCTTAATTATACTCAAAGCACCATACCAAAAGAAAATTGGGCGAGAGAGCGAAAGAGTAAATTATATTGTACTTGCATGTGCAATGAACATTTGAGTATTTCTACTTAAGAGACTTCATGCCCTGTTCATTCTCCATTAAAAAAAAAAGAAAAAAAAAAGAGATTCCATGTTACTGTTTGTTAGATAAAAGTGTAGATATTTTCCAGTAGAAAAGAAAGGAAAATAACATTATAGAAAGAGGAAGGAAGAGGATCCTTAACCAATAGAGCCAAACGACAATATTATAAACAAAAGAAAGAAATCATACAAAACAAAAGATAATGCCTTGCATTTTCAAATGCTTGTAACACACAAGGCTCAACAATGAAATCTACCAATGAAATATTATGAAACATACATTAAATATAAAAATTAGAGCACCACCAAATCTGCCCAAACTCTTGGCTATGCCATATATCTATATACTCTGTATTCATGGCAATCAATATTGCAGCGACTATCCCCCTTTCAGCCACAGTAAAAAGAGAAAGTTCACACTCGGTATAAATAAAGTCATAAATTAATTGAATTTTGTAAAAATTAAAACTTTTAATTGGCATGAACTGATGAAATCTTTTTTCCTCACTAGAAGGTTTGGTTAAACACAAGAGGCCAGAATGTTACTTCTGGAAAAGGAACATAGCTAGATGATATCCTATCTATTCATATGACGTGGGAGCTATTTTCAACAAAGCTAAATGATTCCGGCTTTTATAGAATTTTAATGAGGAAAATGCATCCTAGTTGGTACACATATCCCTACGAGTTAAAATGTAATTTCAATTGTTAAAAGGGGCCTTTAATTTACCCCAGACAAAATTATGGGCTATATAACCCCATTTTAGGTAGCATAATTACCACCGTTTCTTGTGTTATGTGTCAAATCCAATGGTGGATATTTAATTGTGATTACTTGTTCAGTTGGTCATTTCTCAACTTGTGTGACAATATTAATGTGACCCAGTAATTTAATTAAAATTATGTTAGCACCCCACTTAAAATAACAATTTATGTTAAATTTTTTTTTTAGTAATTAAATTATGTTAAAGTTTAGAGTACACAAAGTATGATATTCCTCTCAATTTACATATTTTTCACAAAAAAAATTTATGAAATTTTTTTAAAAGATTTATATTCAAATTTATACATAAAGATTCACAATTTAAAATAAAATTTTAAGCATGATAAAATTTAAAAATATACATTAATAAATAGATTAAGATGAGTAAAAAAGAATAGTGTGAAAAACAAGTCAAAAATTGAAGAGAGTAAATCTCACTCTCTCCCTTACTCTTCATATTTGCAAGTAAGATTTGAATAAAATAAATTTTAAACATGACAAAATTAAAAAAATATACATTAATAAATAGATTAAGATGAGTGAAGAATAATAGTGTCAAAAATAAGTCAAAAAATTAAAGAGTATAAATCTCACTCTCTCCCTTACTCTTCATATTTGCAAGTAGGATTTGAATGGTGGATTTTTGCATGAAAATGAGATAAATCCTAACCTTGAATTTCAAAGTTTTTATGATTTTTTGGTAAAATATTCATATGAGTTTCATAGATCATCAAATTTTGAGTTTAATGGTGTGAAAATTGTGTTGAAAAAATTACAAATGTTGAATAACTAGTTTTGAGCATAACCAAAGGTTGGGGTCAGATCCTAGCTCTTAGGTGAACAAAAAAAATATATAATTTGTATATACAATATAATATATTTTTTTTTATTTAAGTGAGTAAAATGAATATTATCTTTTGAGAAAAAAATTAAAATTATTCATATAGACAAAAATTGATTAACTTAATGAAGAAAATAATACAACATATTTTATTTGAATACAACAAACAAAAAATAAAACTTTATGGAGTCTTTACTTGAATTTAGTTTTTATTCATATATTTAATAAAATATGCATATCTGTTCTAAAAATCTTAAATTTCATTTGAATACAAAATTATAGGATAAATTGAAACTGATGATATAATAAAGCATAAATAAAATGCTTACATTAATTTCTTTCTTGAAAATAAATAACTACAGTAATACCATACATTTTGCTAACTAGTATAGATATATATATTTTTTTTAAAAATGTCAAATAACTAATTGTGAAACAAATTAATTTAAATAGCAGAGTATTAAAATAAAATAAAAATATACATAACATAATATCTTACCTTCAATAATACCCGAGACATATTCTGCAATAATAAACAACATTAGTATATAACATAAAGTTTATTTAAGACATAAAATTTTGGTATTTTTTTTTATAACATGCGTGGTTGAGATCATAATGGATTAAGAACTTGGCAGGAGGGTGTAAAAATGACAGAGTTGGGTAAAGGGAAGTTGAGTCACACTCATTTGGTTAAGCGGAAATTATAAGGAGGTGTGCGGGTATGTCATTTGCTCCACTTAATCAAGGTTTTTGAACTCTTAATTTATACTAAACATAACTCCAAAAAAAAAAAAACTTATGTCAAAAATAAAATATTTTTATTGGTGTGCCATGCTTTTTTTATATTATTTGTCAAAGATAGATATTTTCATTCTTCTACTTTGTGTGCCATATATAATAATAAAAGTCTATTTGGGCTATAAGCCAAATCGTCACAAGACTCTCTTCACAAGAAGGTTTTGTATTTGAGATCTCACTTTGACAAAAAAAAAAAGTTCTTAAAGCGTTCTCAACACAAAGCTACACCTATATGTGTTTTGACATCAGAGTCCTGAATCAGACATGGATTGCCTCATGTTTGTTAAGTTTGACTCTATTCAAAAAATATCAAGCCCACATTCCTCGTTTATCAAAATATTCGAAGCTTTGACAATTTCCCTCAATCAATCAAAAGTGAATTAGGTTGCAAATATAGGAGATCATAACATGCTAAAAGAAACTACCAAAAAAAAAAAAAGAGAAGTTATGTCTGACTATTTAATTAATTTAAATTTTTATTACATTAAATTTAAAAGGTAGAAACCAAACTTTTTTTTAGCTTGTATAATTCATTTCTTTGGGGTGTAATTCCTTAAAGTTATGATAGAACAACATTATTTTTTCACCTAATATCAAATATTTTGAAGCTGAAAAAAAAAGTGTCTTACCGCAGTAGGGGATTACAATAGTATCCATGTCCCACAAACTTTACTCAAGATTTGATATCTTTTGAATAAAAAATAACATTATTTCTCGCAATTTTTTGAAACACTCTAATTGTAACTTTAGTTGATTGATGAGATAGAAATACTACTTTTTAATTATTGCATCATTTACACGATAGAGAAACTTGATTCCTCAGTTAATTTGATGTCTAATTTTTTTTTCTCATAAAACCGAAGACTACATATTTATCTATAAATGAAAGAATCTAGCAAGCATGCCAAGAGGCTGATTTAAAATAAACATTTTAAAAAATCTTTTGATACATTGAAATGATTTTCATTGTGTTTTTAAGTAAATATGTTTCTTTTTACCCTAAAGGTGAATGACAATAATTCCTGTAGCATTCAACTTTGTTAATAAATACATTAAAATTGATTTCTTGGTTGATTTCAGAGATATGGATGAAGGGAAAGGGAGAAAAAACAAAAAAAGTGAGAAAGGACAAGAAAATAAGACTTTTCAAAAATTTGGGGTTGATTTGTAATAAATAGAAATTTTGCCTATAGCAAGTTAAGTAAATATGTGGATCCCACTATCGAGACACTTGTTATAACTAAATTAGTCCAACTGGGATGAGGTTGTTTAACCCTATTTTTGCATGGGTCAGTTAAAGCCCCCCTTGTTAAAATAGTATTTCTTAGCAAGTAAATGTTACAAAGAGCACGGACGCGAGTTAAGGCAGAAGCACGATTTCGGTGCTGCCGTGCTTCGTTTCTGATTTTGAGCTGGTCTCTGTCTAGTCTTGTACAACGCCTCTACCATCACTGCACGAGTGCCACCTCACTGCAATTTCTCTTGGCTGGCGTTATTCCACCACCACTGTATCGCGTGGTACCGGAGTTCCGGCGTCCGTCAGGTTCTCTCTCTCGCTAGGATCATTCTAATATTAATTTCTTTAGTCAAAATCTGAGTGAAACCTCTAGAAAACAGTCACATTATGGCTAATATAGAATAAGATCGTAGTGGGGGAGAATATGGCATATGATTTAAATTGCGGTTTCCTATAAGATTTTTGGATTTGCTTAGATTGCATATGAAATTGTAATCTCTCTCTTTCATGCATAGTCACTTGGTATCGGTAAATTTTCACACAAATGCAGACATTGTTGTTTAGAATCCATGACCTCAATCCTACGTTTGTTCTGAAAGTGAATGAATTGCCACAAGACCCAAAAGTCATAAGTGAGCAAAGCAAGAGTATTGGGCCAATGTTCCTAGCGGCACCTAATGAATGTTGGGTGAAAATTAAGTCAGGTTGAAAAATTAGATAAACCTGATAAACAAGTCGTTTGGGCATGTCATTATTAAATTGATGGTGTTATAATTGAGTTTATGATAGAAATTCAATTAAAAAAAATTTCAAATTTTAAGAACCCAAATAAAAAAAAAAAATTATAAGAACTTAGTTTAAAATTAGATCAAATTATAAAAACTCGCAATATATTTTTTAAAAAAACTTGTATCAAACATGAAAAATTTACTTTCTTAAGTTGAGATTTTTAAGAAAATGGAAATAATCTGTTTACTAAACGCCACCATGCAGTGATATGATTTGGGAATTCTATGGTGTGTTTTTGTTGTTAATTGAAAAGATTTAAAATTACAAAACAAGTGTAAAATTTAAAATTTTCTTTTTTCTAAAGAAAATTACCGAACTTTTACTTGAAAATTCCTAATAAAGAACAAGGAGTCGGTGCAAAGCTCAAAAGCAAGCTGACATGCATGACCAAAAAAGAAGCAAACAAACAAAATATGCTTGCAGATACTGCAGGAGGTAGATAAGAAAGTAGCCCCATCAACAACATTCACTCATTCATATCAGCATCTTCTTACACCTTCACTCTCTCTGTTTTAATTAACCAATCAATGGCAGAGGAGCATCAGCGTAAACAATCCCATAATCTCAGGCAAGTCCTTGTTCTTCATTCTACGACATTCTCAGCAGTGCTCGAAGCTCAGTATTCTAACAAGTTCCATTTCATAAATGCAAGCGCCTCACATCTCCCTCTACACCAATTCCTCACTGCTCATCTCTTCAAGCCTTGCTCAGTGCTGGCGCCTATCTAATCACCGCTGATATCCTCCAACTTCTCCCTTCACTGAGTCTCATTGTCACCAACAGCGCAGGAACCAACCATATAGATTTGTTGGAGTACCGCCGCCGAGGGGTGCAGGTTGCCAATGCCGGAACCTTGTACTCTGAGGATGTAGCCGACGTGGCAATTGGTTTGTTGATTGATGTTACGAGGAAAATTTCGGCCGCTGATCGATACATGAGAACAACACTTAGGCCTGCTCCCTGGGACTTTCCTCTGAGTTCTAAGGTGTGAATCATCAATTACAATTGCTTTAGTTGCATACTATTACTTATGCTCGATATATACTAGTGGGACTGAGGTCTCAGCCAAAAGTATCAAAATAAATACTTGATAGATACTACTCTCTACATAGAATGCAAATTATGCTTTAATCTAACCACTAAAATTGACTGCATATAACATTGCAAAATAATGCTATAATTTCAATATTATTTATATTTTTCAAGTTTTTCAATTTTATAAATTTCTATGTACAAAACAAGATATGTTGGAGAGAGTCACTTAATCTAGAAGTGGGTCCCCCAAAAAATTTATGTAATTTACTTTAAAATAATTATTTAATCTCTTCAAAAAAAATTGAAAATTTAATATGACAACCCAAAATTAATCTACAATTTAGTGAGTATCTCTTTAGCCTTCAAGAATTTAATTCAAGCTTTGTCATTGCCTAAAAATACCTTTTATGAGAATCTTTGTAAGAGTTTTGACTAGTTTTTGATGTTAACAAAAGTTAAGCTCCAAACACAGGAAAATAATAGAAATTTTTGTTCTATGGATGATATATGCAAAATTTTAAGCTTAATTTGATGATAATATGAAGCAACAGCATTGATGTTCCAACTTTCAGCTAGGAGGCAAGCGAGTTGGGATTGTTGGATTGGGAAGCATAGGTAGGGAAGTGGCTAAGAGGCTTGAGGCTTTTGGTTGCATTATATTATACCACTCTAGGAATAAAAAGCCTTTTGTTTCATACCCTTTTTATTCCAGTGTTGTGGACCTTACAGCTACCAGCAATGCACTTGTTGTTTGCTGTGCACTAAATGAGCAAACGCATCACATAATCAACAAAGAAGTTATGTTGGCACTTGGAGAAGGAGGGATTATTGTCAATGTTGGGAGAGGGGCTCATATAGATGAAATGGAATTGGTGGAGTGCCTAATTGAAGGGAAAATTGGAGGTGCTGGTTTGGATGTGTTTGAGAATGAACCTCATGCTCCTAAAGAGCTCTTTGCATTGGATAATGTGGTGCTATCACCACATTCAGCTGCCTTTACTTCAGAATCTTATATGGGTATTTGTAAACTTGTGGCAGGGAATTTTGAAACCTTCTTCTCTAATAAACCCCTAATTACTCCAGTCATTGTTGATTGAACTTATGCTCTGCAATGNGTGCTATCACCACATTCAGCTGCCTTTACTTCAGAATCTTATATGGGTATTTGTAAACTTGTGGCAGGGAATTTTGAAGCCTTCTTCTCTAATAAACCCCTAATTACTCCAATCATTATTGATTGAACTTATGCTCTGCAATGTTTTGTCTTCACCACTCGTTGAAGGTTCTTCTCAAAATAAACCATTCACTTGCTTAGAGTATAGATTTAGGTAAGACAAAGGAAGAATCTACTTGTATCATGTTGATGTGTGTCTTTATTATTGTTTTAAATCTGTCACCCCCCAATTACAAAGAGCTTTTAGCCATGTTACATTTATTTAATTCAAAAGGCAGGATTTTTTGTCCAGAACAGGTTTCCTAGATTACACAAGGGAGAATTTGTTTTCATTCCTATGGTTTTCTTTGCAGCCAAATCATCAGAGTGTGGTGGTCTTATGGGCTGGGAGTTGCAATTCTCTGCAGCACTTCCCTTAGATGAGTTGAAATTAAAAGCACTTTCCCTATTTATTTTTCAAAATTTACAAAAAAATTTCTCCAAGGTCAAATGCAAAAAAAAAAAAATGATAATACATCATAAGTACTCATGATTAGCAGATAAATTAGCTCAAAAATTGCCCCTACTTAATACTTTGTGGTAATGTACCCAATTTTTTAAAATTTGAGAGATTCTATTGATCTAGGATCAAAACAGGAGCAGGTGACCAAGAGGGCCCACTTGGAGACTTGGGACCATCAGGACATAAACAATGCCACTAGAAGACGAGAAGCCAATAGAAAGGGGGCACGATAAACAGGCGCATTCAAGTAAGACATTTTTAAGAAACCTCATTAAAGAATATCTTTATAAAGGTGCTTACTGAAATCGGACAGAACGATGAAATTTACAAAAATCCTTTAGCTTTGAGCAGGGATGCTAGAGGCTGAGCACATTGAACTATCTATGTGGTTGACAGCCCTCACAGCCTAGGCACAATGATCCAATTATCAGGGTCGCGCTTTAGCACTGAGCTAATAGCCCATCTTGTGGGCCTCCCTCAGGGGGCCCGTTATGCCAAAAGGGAGAGAAACTCCATCCCTCTTTTCTTCTTTACGTTGCCGTATCACCATATTCACCACACACATCAAATGATTTTAGATTCAAACATAAAAATTATAAGACTTAAGAAGGACTATAGTACCACTCGACTACAAGTTATTTGGTGGTAGTTGTTTGTTATAAGTAATATCATTAGTGACTTAAATATCTAGACTTTTTTAAATTCTAGTTTCATAAAAATAAGTCTAAATATACATTATAATATATATTCAATTTAAAAAAAACAAAAAGATTAGCTCACATATTACCCAAGATAAAAGCACTTAAGCAAAATTTCTCCACATGGCATTGAATTTTGGCCAAAACATTGATATTGAATGGCATTTTTCATAAAGAGTATGATGTGAAATCTTTGTTTTTGATAGCTAAATTTATAAAAACACCCTTATTTTTATTTGTGAATAAACCTATATATCTATTTAAATAGATAAGGCAGTTCTTCTTTTTGAGATCTAATTTTTTTTCTTAAAAATCAAATCTCCATAAGTTTTTTACAATTGGAAAAAGATACTTTTGGTGTCAAAAATAGGAAGTTAAAAATTAAAAAGGAGAAATATTTCTCATAACTGTCCCACACTATCTTCAAACTAACCACGTTTAAATATATCTTTAATATAATCTTTTCAAAAATCTATATAAATATAAGTTCCTATGACTTTATACACATAAATTATTTACTAGGGTAGTTGCCCATATTCTTTATTTTGTGGATTTTTTTGGCTATGATGATTTGATCCGTTAGCATAAATTACTAGGATATGGTGTACATTTCTTTCTTAATTACTTTTAATGTTATTATCAATATTATCATTTTTCATATTTGTTGGAACATCAATTAGATTATTGATCTCTAATCATAACATAACTACATGAAACTTTAATAATAGTTCCATTTAAATCCCGACTATATTGTATAAGACTATGTTAACATATTATATATATAGCGTCAGTGGTAAGTCTGAAATTTCATTAGGGGTAGACAGAGGGCCCTCCCAAATAATTACCTCTAAAGCACTTTTTAAGCTCTTAGAGAATACTACTCAATTGGCATTTGGATGCTAGGAGATCTTTCTAAAAGAGTTGCCCATCAAACAAGATTTTAAAATGTTAGTATTAACATACTACATATGAGAATTCAAAAAGCGAGTTACTATTTTGATTTGTGTTACCTCGTTGGACATGGGTAGTAATATTATAGTAAAAATTAAGAAAAGAAAGGAGAGCGGATTGAGAGATTGCCAAACAATTTATTTTTTGTTTTTGAAAATAATAAACCGTTTTCACAAAAATAGTAATCAATAGGCCCAGAAAACCTCGGCACTTGCAAGAAGCTTGTTCTTTGCCATCTGGTACTTGCGGTTATCGAATATAGTTTCTCCACTCTTAAATTCAACCTTTGGTTTTGAGTTTCTTACTCTTCTGCCACCCTCACTTCAATTGCATACAAAAATGGGCTTCTTTTACTTTTTGATTTTAAATTGAATCTATTATGAAAGTTTCTTCAGGATGTCCTTTCTCTTCAAGAACTGAGATCATGTGTGCAAAACCTACTTGTCTTGTCTGTGACACACATGGGAGAAAATTAGACTTAGAGAACTGTAAAATTTGTGTACTCAAAAATAAAGAAGAGGACTATAAGATTCTTCACTAGTGGGTGGGAACTGTTCATAGCTGAAATAGTAAAAGGGCTCCTACTTCATTTGTCTAGATGCCCTCTATTTACTAGATATGTTTTGGGTTTTGATAGGTTTCTCCTAAAATTTTATGAGAGTATGTTATAATATCCCTTTGTTATGATGGTTCTCATGATTTCAATCAGGCTGTAGTCAATTGGAATTTCTCTTTGGGCAATTGAGTGATTACCTTGTTTTTGCTGTTTAACAGAATTCTTAACCGACACATAAAAAGAGAAAACAAAAATAAAGGCCCAATCTATTATAGAAGCTCAATCTCAAACAAGTGACCAAGTCCATTGGGATGGTCACCTGTTCCCTTAACGAGGACTGATATGATGCTTGGATGGGTGGTGACTTAATCTCAAACAAGTTAAAATGTTGTCATCATTACGATTAATTTTAATTATCATTCGTTGGTAATCTTATTCTACCATAAGTAAAAATGATGATAAAACGTAATAAGATGAAATGCAGTGTAAAAAAACAAAAAATAAATAAATAACTGACAAAGATATAGTAATTAAAGAAATAAAACAATATTGAGAATTTCATTGACCATACCAATATTTTTGGTATAATCAAGAAATGATCCCTTACCTCAAGAAAATTAAGAAAAATTGTCAACAAAATTATTCTTTAACTTGAGTAAAACCCATGTTTGGTCCTCGAAAGATAGGTTCGGTGACAGTTTAGTCCTCCAAAGATTTTCACCGACACTTTAGTTCTTGGAAGATTGTTCCGTCGGTCATTTTCATCCTCCGCTTATGTCTGTTAATTGGACTTAATAGAAAAGGCCACGTGGCACGTTAAGTGCTAACGTGGCCATTAAATGCTGACGTGACATTTTAAAAAAAATTTAAAAAATTTCTCTCTCATCTCTCTCTCACACTCTCCCTCTCATCTCTCTCTTTCTCCGCCAATCTCTTTCTCTCTCTACCATCTCTCTCTCTCTCTCTCTTAATTTGGTTTTGCTTAAGTTAATTTGGTGTTGACTTGGAAACAATAGAAATATGTGATGCAAACATTAATTTACGTTTGATGAAATATGTGAGACACAATGACACTAGCAATAAGTCCAGTTTTAACACTTCTTCCTGCAGTATTGAACCATTCAGAGGTGTGGCGGGAGACAACATATCTCTTCTCTAGCCAGACCTGATTCACAAGAATGTTTGAATCTTGATGCCTTGTAGGTTAAATACTAGAATCACCACCATGAAGTCTTCTCTTTTTCTAGCCTGTTGTAGCATTTGTATTTCAAAGAAACTTCTTGCAAGCAGAATAACATGATCAAGCCAAAAAAATCACTACTAACAACAAGGGTGAAATGGCCACGATAGAAGTTCTGTTTCATGCTTATATTGTTATAAAACTCACTTTACATAGGTCCCAATAAAATGGAACAGGTGCCTGTGTCCAATGCGAAGATACCACTTTCAAGTTTTAGTTACCAATCATTTTCAACAATGGCACTATCTAGGAAAACTGAAGTTTTATGCTTGAAGTATGGACTTCCATATATCCATCAAGGAAGCTAATCAAAATCCTTTTAGAAGATTTTCAACTTCACAAGTATATCGGTAGAATACCTGGAACAACTTGAACTTGGATCCCTTGCTGTTGCAGAAAATCCATTTCCTCCCCACCCTTGATGGGTTTTCTTTCTTTTCGATGGAAAATTTAGCTTTTGATCCATATCTAACTACGAGGCTAGCTGAGCAAATGTTCACTCTCTTTTCTTTTTCTTCTTAGTTGTTTGTTTTCTTAACAAATTATTAAAAGGCACCCACTAACCAGTAAAACAGAGCATAAACTAACAGCTAAGTAAAACAGAGCATAACAAAAAGAAGTAAAATGACGTGAAACTCGCACTATGGACAACCCATGTTCTTTTGCACGTAGAGCTCTTGACTGCCACGACCTAAATCCAGTCCCTTCTTGCTTAACTATAGCTGCAACAGAAACCCAAAACCGAGTTACATATACCCCTTACTGAGTTGACCCACCGAGTTTACATATACCCCATGCATGCGATGGTTTTTTCACATACCAACTCATCCCCTTCACGTACCAGCTCATCCCTATTCTTAACTAGTTGCTGCTAGTTAGCAAATGTCAGAAGATCAATTCGGGCACATACACCTTCTCCTCTTGGTGGATCTCTACGGGAACACCATCCCCATTGTTGTACACACTGATCAAGTTCTCTTCCACATTGATCACAACCTTGATGGAATCCATTGACAGATCTCGCTGCTTGTTATCGGCGGCATTGACCAAGATTCAAACATTGTTGTACTCATTGAGTTGCTGAGTTGCTACAGTAATCTTGGTCTCACTTGCTGAGTTGCTACAGTAAAAATGGGTACATGATGGTGCATCTTGCTGCTCTTTAAGAGCACGTAGTGAGCGGCTGTTGTAGGCATGGACAGTTAGAAGACTTGGTCTACAGTTTGTTAGCTATGTTCTTGCTATGAGAATAAGTGCTAGTAGTGGAGTCCTTAGTGTTAGCAGTTGTGGTAATTCAGTTGCATGTATTTAGCAAATCATGAAGAGCACGTGAGCATTAGGTGGTGTGCACTATGAAGTCAGGTTAGTGGAGCAGCAGTAGTTGTTATTTTCTTTCCTTTAAATTCCATAAGTTAGGAAGTCAGTGGGGGAAGAAAAATATTGTGTATTGTAGTTTACTCTCACCCTAAGAGAGCTTATATTTTCATTCAGTTCAGATTGGGACCTAACACAAATGGAGAAGAAACATTGTTCATCTCTCAGAGAAACTCAGTGAAAGAGAGATGGCACAGAGAGAGAGATGAGCGTGAGAGAAAGATGGCAAAGAGAGAAAGATGTTGGCAAAGAGAGAGATTGGGGAAGAGAAAGATGAGTGAGAGAGAGAGAGATGAGAGAGAAATTTTTTAATTTTTTTTAAGGTGCCACGTCAGCATTTAACGGCCACGTCAGCACTTAACGTGCCACGTGGCCTTTTCTGTTAAGTCCAATTAACAGACATAAGCGGAGGACGAAAATGACCGACGAAACAATCTTCTAAGGACTAAAGTGTTGGTGAAAATCTTTGGAGGACTAAACTGTCACTGAACCTATCTTTGTTTTTTATAGTTAAATTTATAAAAACACCTTTATTTTTATTTGTGAATAAACCTATATATCTATTTAAATAGATAAGGCAATTCTTCTTTTTGAGATCTAATTTTTTTTTCTTAAAAATCAAATCTCCATAAGTTTTTCACAATTGGAAAAAGATACTTTTGGTGTCAAAAATAGGAAGTTAAAAATTAAAAAGGAGAAATACTTCTCATAACTATCCCACACTATCTTCAAATTAACCACGTTTAAATAATAAAAAGAAGAAGATGAATACTCAACTAATAAGGCAATTGAAAAGAAGAGTTAGGTTTTTTTTTTTCTTTCTCCAACCAATGAGTAGTTACTACAATTTTAATTTTTTTAAAAAAATAATAAAATAAATCTTTAATTATAATAGTAAACCGTTTTCACAAAAAACGTAATCAATAGACCCAGAAAACCTCGGCACTTGCAAGAAGCTCGTTCTAATAAAATTATTGATATTATATTATGTAAGCATTTTGTTTTATTTTTCTATATCGTAAAATATATATATTTTTTTTTCATGTAATATAAGTGATAATATAATGATGACATTATCCGTATTTCTTTTTACGGGTCAAATTTACGCTTAAACCCCTCAAACGTAATAAGATGAAATGCATTGTAAAAAAACAAATAAACAAATAAATAAATGACAAAGATATAGTAATTAAAGAAATAAAACAATATTGAGAATTTTATTGACCACACCAATAATTTTGGCATAATCAAGAAATGATCCCTTACCTCAAGAAAATTAAGAAAAATTGTCAACACAATTATTCTTTAACTTAGTCTATTGCTGGGATTTGATTTTATTTAAAAAAATGATTAGGTATAATATGAAATGCATAAAACATGTAAAATAAATAAACTGGGACCCTTAAGATAAAATTAAAGTGACAATAATCATACGCAATAAATAAATAAATAAATGTTATAAAATAAATAATGAATTGGAATAGCCAAAAACAAACAAGAGCCCTAACAATAAAAAGGTCTAAAAAATAATAAAAATAAAATAAATAAAAACAATAACCAAACACATCAAATGTTATAACTCTTAAATAAAAGGTGAACCCAACAAAAGATAATCTAACAAGAAACAAATGTCTAATTCTAACAAGTAAGAAAAGAAATTAAATACACACTTCGGACCGGTCCAATTGATAATAGAACAAAGAGTTAAGAAAATATAAAGGTAAATTGGGCTATAACAACCCATTTTGTGGGCTTTATTGAGCAACATAAATGACCGAACAGCCCAACCCAACAAAATTAATAAACCATAACAAAATTCAGCCCAGCAATCTTATGATCCGAAAACATTTGTATTTGTTATACAAATTTCCAACTTTCAAGTCTTCACCACACAACTTGGTGTCTGTCCCAAAGCTGTGGAATTTAAGAGACAAAAATTTCAATGGCTTTCCAAGCTCAAGTCTACCTAATAAAATGAATGGATGGATCCCACACGGAAACAAATGGCACTTCTATGAAATAATAAGAAACAAACGGCATTGACTACAAAATGTAGTACTTCAACTTCAACATCATATTAATTTATTGTGGATCGATATACTGTAACCTCTTTTTTTGTTTGGTTTCTTATTTCACCAAACTTCATTGTGAATTTTCTGTCTTTAGAAGCTTTATGATATTTCATCTTACCATAAAAAAAAAAAAACATATCAATTTAAAATAAGGCATGTGACATAATTTTCCACTGTAGCCAAACCCATAGCAAACGGCAAAGAACCCACCCCATCTGCCCATCCCTCACCTACATAGTTGCAGTGGTGCATTATTCTTTATATATATATATTTTAAATTTTATATAACTATAATTTAGATATATTTATTTTAGATATTTAAAAATAAAATTATAATACAATTAATACGATATTAAACAAAAAATTCATACTTATGCACGTATCTTTTAGTGAAAGAGCAAGAAGAAATTTTACCCAAAAATAAAATGATTTCATATAATTTACATTATTATATATCTAAATGCATGAATATTTTTTGCAACTGATATGTGATTTTTATACATACTACAATATTTAAGTATAAATATGTGATTTCAATTCAATTGATAGGACCTAGAGTCCATTATTTATATTTCTACCTACATGTAGCATCCATGTTTATGCAAAAATTTATTGATACAAATGAATGTACATTTCAAAGAAATTTCTGAAAACTAAGAAAGATAGAGACCTTTCCAAGTCGATTTTAAAACTGTATTCTTTGAAGTCTCTAGTCTATGCTATAGCAAATTTGAAAAACTTTTATTTGGGTCAATATATTTACCAAAATTCATTAATTATTTGAACTAACAACAGAAAAATAATTGATCATGAAGAATAATTCAAAATATGTTCCACTTTAATCTTAACTTCGACACTAATTTTTTTTTAATCTTTCAGAGACTACAAAAGTGCTTTCATCATAGTTTACCAAAAAAAAAATTATTTCATCAAAGATTCTAAAACTCCAAAATACAATGAATTATCCATGCATGCATGATATTCCTAATTTACTGTAGGGATACAATCTCTTTCTTCAAACTCTTCAGAACATGCATTGCTTAAAGTCTCCAGAATTTTCGAAGTCTTCTTTGTTTGTTTTTTTGCTCCAAATTTTCTAAGCCACAAACTCTTGGACTCCATGTCATTGGATCAATGCTTTAGGCTTGATCCCACATACTTTTTCAGATTGTTATAATAAGAAAAGTAGTATTTTAAGGCCATTGAATATAACACTAATTAATAGGAGAGCGATAAAATTATGACCAAAGTCCCAAGTTCGACTTTGTTTAACGTGATAAAACAAAATTATAAGTAGCAGTTCTTGGTTAAGTATTATGTTTTACAAACTAATCAATGGCAAGATGAAATTATATTATGACACAGCACATGCACACAATATAGGTTGAGATATCAAGTTGGATTCTTTATTTCCTATACATCCCTAATCAGAAAAATTTAACTTTCACTTTCTATTTGCCAAAGGAAAAAAAAGAAAGGAAAACAATTTACATATAATAGATGAAAACTTTTAAAGGGTAACACATGAAAATTTTAAATAAACTGAGATCATGCCATTATTCCGATATCTTATACATATGTAAGTAGAAGATAACAGAAAATTCGAGTGGCAGTTACATTTGTGTGTAACTTATCTAAATATGTGGGTCCCCAAAAGAAATAGTGGTACCTTGTCTAGAGAATGATATTTAGTAATTGTACTCTTGAGCATTTCAGCTTTAAGACTATATATATATGGGTTATGTTAGTCCTTAAGAGCATCAATCAATTTTAGCAAGAGAATGATGATGAATACAGTTTTTCTCAAATTGCTTCAAGCAATGCTTCTGTTGGTATTGCACTTGCAGCTTCAGCTCCTTGTATCCCATTCATGGAGCGCTGTTGGCACAGAGGTTAGGTGCATAGAGAGGGAGAGGCAAGCACTGCTCGAGTTCAAGGCTGGCTTGGTGGATGATTATGGCCTTCTGTCTTCATGGGGCAGTGAAGAGGAAAAGAGAGATTGCTGCCAATGGAAACGAGTTCGCTGTAGCAACCAAACTGGCCATGTTCAAATGCTCCACCTTCAAGGTGAAGATTACCACCAGCTGAAATTTGAGGGGTATATTCCTGAACCTACTCGTGCTTTTCTGACAGGTAAGATCTCAACATCATTGATGGAATTGGAGCACTTAAGGTATTTGAATCTCAGCTGGAATGCCTTTGAAAACAGCCATATCCTAGAATTCTTTGGTTCCTTACGCAACCTGAGATACCTTGATGTCTCGCATTCTTGTTTTGTGGGTAAAATTCCAGATCAACTTGGAAGTCTTTCCCACTTGCGACATCTTGATCTTCGTAATAACGTTCTGGAAGGCACAATCCCTTCTCAGCTTGGAAATCTCTCGCAATTGCAATATCTTAATGTCGGTGAAAATTCTCTCATTGGAGCAATACCTTATCAACTTGGAAATCTTTCAAGCCTGGAGAAGCTTTATCTTGGGAACAATTATCGTGGTCTTAAAATTCATAAGGAGAATCCTGCTGATGCTCAATGGCTGTCCGATCTCACTTCTTTAACCGTTCTTGATTTGTCTCAGGTGCTTAATCTCAACAATTCTCATAATTGGCTGCAAATGATCGGTAAGCTTCAAAACTTAAGAGAACTGTCTCTAGTTGACTGTGATCTTTCAGATCATGATCTCCTTTTTCTAGACCCTTCAAAGTTCAATTTTTCTTCTTCTCTTACAATCCTTGATCTCTCTTTGAATTCATTGACATCATCCATATTCCCTCGGGTATTCAACTTCAGCTCCAGCCTTGTTGAGCTTCATCTTCGTGGGTTACTATTCGAGGGACCCATACCATATGATGTGGGCAATATGACAAACTCTCTTGAAACACTTGACCTCTCTGATTCTAATAATAACCTTACCGCCAGAGTTCTGAAATCCTTGGGGAATATATGTACCTTGAGCACGTTACTCCTTTCTGATACCAATTTGAGTGGAGACCTTTCAACAGTTCTTCATAACTTGTCCGGGTGTGCTAGATACTCATTGCAAGAATTGGATCTACGATACAATCAAATTACAGGCTTGTTGTCCGACCTTTCAAAATTCCAATCTTTGAAGTCATTAGACCTTTCAAGTAATCAATTGAATGGAATAGCTGAAGGTGTTAGGTTGCCATCTCAGTTGGAAGGTGGAATTCCAGAATCATTTTGGAACACATGTTCCTTAAATTCATTAGACCTGTCCTATAACAGGTTGAGTGTAGAGCTTCCATTGATGACTCATTACTTGTTCGGGTGTAGATCGACATTGCAAGTATTAAATTTAGGTGGGAACCAAATCACCGGTGGACTGCATGATATCTCAAAATTCTCATCTTTGAAAAAATTATACCTTTCTGGTAATAAATTAAATGGGACACTTGATGGTATTAGATTTTCACCTCAGTTGGAGTCCTTGGACATTTCTGGGAACTCTATAGAAGGAGGAATTCCCGAATCATTTGGGAAAATATGCTCCCTAGGTGTTTTAGACCTGTCGAACAATAGCTTGAGTGGTGAGCTTTCAATGATAATTCATAACTTGTTTGGGTGTGCTAGATCATTACAATACTTGAATCTTGAAGAGAATCAAATCACCGGTACATTGCCTAACCTTAAAAAATTCTCATCTTTAAAAGAATTAGATGTTTCCCTGAATCAACTGAATGGAGAGATACCAAAGGATTTTAGATTCCCATCTCAATTGGTATCGTTGAAGATTGCTTCAAACTCTAAATTGAAAGGTGTGATCACTGACTCACATGTCGCTAATATGTCAAAGTTAAAGATGTTAGACTTATCTTTCAACTCATTGACTTTGACATTTAGCCCCAATTGGGTCCCATCTTTTCAATTGCAGCAAATACATTTGAGGTCTTGTACTAAGCTTGGTCCTAAGTTTCCCAAGTGGCTTCAAACTCAAAAAAACTTCATGTACCTTGATATTTCTGATTCCAGAATTTCAGATATGGTTCCTGAGTGGTTTTGGTCCTTATCTCCCCAATTGAGTTACTTGAATATTTCACACAACAATATGACTGGCACAATTCCAAATTCTTCAATAAGGTATACTAGATTTCATCGTATAACTTTAGCTTCAAATCAATTTGAAGGTCCAATTCCACCATTTCTACAAAGTGCAGCAGCATCTCTTGATCTGTCCAAAAATAAGTTTTCATCGGCTGTTATGTTTGTATGTGCTAATAGTACTTCAAAAACATTGGGCATACTAGATCTTTCAAATAATCAATTATCAGGAAATCTTCCTGATTGTTGGAATAATTTCAAATCATTAGTGTATCTCGATATGAGTAATAATAATTATTCAGGAAAAATTCCTAGCTCTATGGGATCTCTAGTTGAACTTCAAGTATTGATTTTGCGAAACAATAAATTAAGTGGGGACTTGCCTCTGTCCTTGAAGAATTGCACAGAGTTGGTGATGCTAGATGTGGGAGAAAATAGATTCTCAGGGACAATACCTTCTTGGATAGGAAATGCATTAAAACAGTTGATGATGTTAAGCTTGAGAATTAACCACTTCTCTGGAAGCATACCATTAGATCTTTGTCATTTAACAAGCCTTCAGTTCTTGGACCTCTCCTTGAACAATCTATCTGGAGAAATTCCCAAATGCTTGAAGAATTTTACAGCAATGAGTCAGAAAGAGAGTCCCTCAATAGAACAACCTTTTCTGATTAATTATTATGTTGTCTACATGAATAGTGCTCGAGTACTAGCTGGAATTCATTATGATTTGAATGCATTGCTGATGTGGAAAGGTGTTGATCAAATGTTCAAAAATACTGCCTTCCGTTTAAGGAGCATTGATCTCTCAAGCAATCACCTAATAGGAGGGATTCCTGAAGAAATAACAAATTTAGTTGGATTGGTTTCTTTGAATTTATCAAGAAACAATTTGACTGGAAAAATCCCTTCAGAGATTGGGAGGCTAACATCACTAGAATTTCTTGATTTATCAAGAAACCATTTCCATGATAAAATTCCTTCTAGTCTTGCTCAGATTGATCGTCTCACAATGTTGGATTTGTCACATAATCAACTATCTGGAAGAATTCCAACAAGCACACAGTTGCAGAGTTTTAATGCCTCGAGTTATGAAGAAAATCTTGATCTTTGTGGAAAACCACTGGAGAAAGAGTGTCCAGAAGAAGAAGCACCTCAAGAGCCACCAAAACTTGAAGAAGTTGAGCATTCAATTTTCTCTCAACCATTTTATATAAGCATGGCGTTGGGATTCATCACAGGATTTTGGGGGATCTTTGGCTCCATACTAGTCAATCGTTCTTGGAGATATGCATACTTCCGGTTCTTGAACAATTTAACCGATGCTATTTATGTGATGGCAGCAGTGAATGTGGCTAAATGCCGTGGGTGGCTCAATGGCTTGCAGGTAACAGTTTTTACTCTTTTGTAGTGTTTAGATACGTAGTAGTACGAAGCTGAAATTATGAAATTGTCAAGGGTTTTTTAATTAGTAGAAATATTTTTAGAAAATAAATTTCACATATAATTTTTGTTGCAGAAAATTGATACAGCACAATATTTTGGAAAGAAAACTTAAAATTAAAAATGAATCCCGTTATAGTAATTAAATATAATTTTTTTTCTAACAACTGGTGTTAAAAGAGTAATTAAAAATAGTGGTATTGATTAAAAAATTGGGTTTCTAATAGAGTATTCCAGCAAGTGAGAAATACATTAATAATATTAAATATTATCATAAAAAATTTGTTTCCTCTTATTTCTCCTACAGTTAAAACATGTCATTTTAATAATTTTTTACATTTTGCAGGAGAAATGGTTTCCACACCTTTATGCCACTGTCCACAAATGAAGNATATTAAGGTAAAACACATTAGGCTCAAGCATGTCATTTCATTTACCATACTACTTTTTCTGCTTTTCATGCTAAATTGTTTGAAGAGATGTTTCCTCTTATTTCTCCTACAGTTAAAGCATGTCATTTTAATAATTTTGTACTTTTTGCAGGAGAAATGGTTTACATACCTTCATGCCAGTGTCCACAAATAAAGAATATTTGCTCATGCAGATATGAATGATTTCAAACTTCAGCTAATTAGTAATGAAAATAGTTAAAGTATATTAATTTCTGTGGAATATATAGCATTAATGCTTAGCAAGCATTTTGTAATAATGGAAATCGACCCTCTGACGCAAGGAGGCACCAAATGTGTTCATAATTTCTCCTCTCAGTGTGGGTGATTTTGTTGGTTGGGGTTCTGAAATTTGTAATTCAAATTTGAATATTGACTAATGTGCAAACTCAAGAAATTGTAATTTCTCCTTTGAGTAATTCCAAATTTTATCTTGTTTTCAGGAATTCATAATTTAATTATTCGTTTTCTTGTTCTGGGGTAATTTTTTTGATGAGGACGAGGGGTGAGTTTGGATTTACAATTTTGGTTCTGATTCATGGTTATTTGGCAATTTTGGTTCCTGCTTGAGCAATTAGAAGATTAATTTTTATTTTTTCTCTTATTTTCTTGATAAGCTTTAATTTTCTGGTTGATTGAACAAATCAATAAGCCTGAAAAGGGATTTTTGTTTTTTTTTTTAGAAGCCGTAGGTTTAATTTTCTAGTTGGCAACTCGGTGTGATTTTAAACTCTGGCAGCTCTGTGATTTAAATTTCTAATATACAAGTCTTTGATGCAATTGTATATTAGAATCCTAAATAGTACACTTAATAAGATGCCTTAGAAGTTCTTTTTTACACTTAAGGGTGTCTTTACTAAGATTGAAATGAAAAACAACTTGGTTCTAAATTAATTTAAGATTGAAACTCAAACTTATCCTTGTTACTTGGCTGTAATTCTAATCATTTGCATTTCATTGACAGAGCCTCAATTCCCCAGGATGCAATCTTATATATCGATGATATGAATGGTCTAGTTGGAAAAAAAACTAGGTGATAGTGTGCTTCTCATTGAGCTTCGCGGATGGGCTGATATCATGATCGTTGCGCCATTATCAGCAAATACTCTTGGCAAGGTCTACGTGATTTTGAAAACAAATGTTCTTGTGATTTTATATTTTTTTGGCTAATAGATAAATAGTAATTGCAATTGTAATTAAGAGAATTTGAATCGAATGAGGGAATGAGAAAATTATCCTTATAACTGGGAGCATGCTCCAGTAAACTAGACATCTTTCTCAAACCTCAAGTGAAATATATATAATTTGCTCTATATAAAAATATGTCACATCATTTATCAAGTGGAGAAAATATGCCGTAATACTTGTGATTAATGACCTCTAGTTTTTAACTTGGCTAGTGGGCATTTTTTTCCCATCTTGATGGGGAAAAAATGAGAAAATACAAAAGGAAGGGCCACTTTGATTTATGGCTTGAGCGACGAGTATTTGTTATACAACTCATCTTTTTAATTTACTGTAGGGAGAGAATCTCTTTGTTCAAACTCTTCAAAACTTGACTTCTATGTAAGAAAGAGATAACCATGCATTTGCTTATGGTCTATAGAATTTTCAAAGTCTTTTGTTTTGTTTTTTTTGCTCCAAATTTTCTAAGTACCAACTCTTGATCCCACGTAAATTTTAAGGATACTTGAATATATCACTGGTAAAAGAACGATGAGATTATGACCAAAGTCCCTAATTAAAAAAATTTAACTTACAGTTTCTATTGGCCAGAAAAAAAAAAAAAACAATTTACATATAAACATATGAAAACATTTAAAGGGTAACACACAAAATTTTTGAAGAAACTATGAGATCATGTCATTATTCCAATACCTTTATGTATATTGCATCTATGCAAGATAAAGAAAAATTCAAGAGACAGTTGCATCTATGCAAAACGTACTCTAAATCTATGGGTCCCCAAATGAAATAGTGGTACCTTGCCTAGAGAAACATCTACATGCACACCAAAACTTTTTTTTTTTTTTGGTTTTGTTTAAGATATAGCCTTTTGCATATTATTATCTTCATAATTGATGTAGTATTTTAGGCTTGAATTGGAATCTGTCTCTTTTTTAATATTTCTTGCAACTGTTGTGACAATTTAGTTGATTTGATAGTTGGATTAATATCTTTTTCTCTTTTAGGAAAATATTGTGTGTATAGGAGAACATTAAAAGTTCTAATTTTTTTTTATCATACACACTGAATTCATAATGTTAACAATACACTCTTAACTGTTTCTTTACAGTGAACTGGACAAAGATGCTCTGTCCTAGAAAAGAAAACAGCAGCAGGAATTTTAATTTAGCCTAAGGGCGATCTTTAGCACTCAATACCTAAAAATGATACTAGCAAAGTGCTTCCCCACAAATTTATTCTTATGTGTATATTTCTAGCAGATTAAGGCTTTGTTTCTAATTAATGTCTAGGAAATGTTAAAACTCTAGAAGGGAGAGCTAAGGTGTTATTTACCCCTTGGACATTTGATACAAGGATTTTTGTTAAATTTTTTGGGAATCATAACTTGGGAAACTAAGATTCCCATATTTGGTGCAATGTTTTAAAAAAAACATTCTGAGGCAAATAGGATTCCTGAAAATAGTTTTTGGGCAAGTTTCTCACAAAAAAAATCCCATGGGGGGAGGTGAGATTCTTAGATTCCCATGTCATGAGAATGTTTATTAGACATAAAAAAACATATATACCCTTTATTAATGACATAATCATAATAACATCAAAATTAAAACAAAAAAAAAGTAAATAATACAAAAATTGAAAATTACTTTTTACCGTGCATTAAGTTTTCTGGATCTAAGTATATGCCAGGAAAAAAAATGTTGGGCCATGAACCAATAGACAAGGAAAAGAAAGAACAACGGTAATTGTTTTTATTTTTTCGGAATTGATTCAAAGATTTTGCCCAATTAATTCTCTTCAAATCTAAAAAAAAATAGCTCACACATACATTAGTGATAATTACAGTAATAAGAAAAATTGTTCTGCTATGTCTAATACAGAACATCAAAGCAGCCAAAGCATAACATGTACCAGTAAAATTCAAATAATTAGTCAAAGCATAAATATTTATTAATGACATAATCATAATAACATCAAAATTAAAACAAAAAAAAAAGTAAATAATACAAAAATTGAAAATTACTTTTTACCGTGCATTAAGTTTTCTGGATCTAAGTATATGCCAGGAAAAAAAATGTTGGGCCATGAACCAATAGACAAGGAAAAGAAAGAACAACGGTAATTGTTTTTATTTTTTCGGAATTGATTCAAAGATTTTGCCCAATTAATTCTCTTCAAATCTAAAAAAAAAATTAGCTCACACATACATTAGTGATAATGACAGTAATAAGAAAAATTGTTCTGCTATGTCTAATACAAAACATCAAAGCAGCCAAAGCATAACATGTACCAGTAAAATTCAAATAATTAGCTAAAGCATAAATACAAAAGTTATTTTTCTAAAACTAAAATCAGGGGTACTTTTGTAAAAATAATAAATATTCCTAGGAAAATAGTATTTGAACCAAACATAGGAATAAGAAATAGTGTCTCACATTCCCATGAATGTTTAAGGTCAACCAAACATAAATTGTAACATTCCTAGAAACCACATTCTCAAGAACAAGATTCTCAGAAATGATGTTTCCTGTGAACAAAAAATAAATCTGTATACCAAACGCCCTTCTTGTTATTTTGCCATTTGAGTTTGTTCCTAAAAGCTCTAGAAAGTGTTTTAAAAAAATTGGATCCTTTTGACAAACTTCTCTATTATGAACGTCACTTCAATTATTAATCCGTGTTCTAAGAAAGTATTTGCGAATCACGACTTAGGAGTAATGCTTGTTGCTGAAGTTGGAAAATTCAGTACTTGCCCTCAATTAAATGCTTTGAGCTATTCTGATCTCCAACTAAAACCTAATAAGTAGTTGAAAAGCAGAAATGATCAATGTGTCAGAAGACTTTGACTTTCATATTTGACTTTGAAGATTTTTTTTTGCCTTGTTTATAAAAATTTAGGGTGAAAAGAAGTTATTTCATTTCAAGATTAGAGCATATAACATGTCTCAACGAGAGCTTATAATAATAATTATCTATCAAGGAAAACTGCTAGTGGCAAAAATTGAAACTAAGTTTTATAAACAAAATGTTTCGATCCTTACTAACTGAGCCAGCATGTTATAATCTTTTATGAGATTTAAATATTAATTGTTTTCGGAGAGCCTTGTTCAACTAGTCAATCATGTTCTTCAGTTGGAATTCACAAGGTTTTTAATTGTGGTTGCAACCGATTACTAAACCATTGACTTGAAGGTTTTAATTGCGCCTGGATTAATGATCACCACAACCGTATTTGGACTTTATCTCTAGAGTGACATTTGAAAGGTTGATGCACAATGATGGACCTAGGTCATGGACCTCCAAAATTTTGTACACTGGTTACTTTATTTGTCATATCTATCACTAAATATCAGCTGGCCTTTCCAAAAAAAAAAAAATAGTGCAATGATTCCTTAATTATTTGTTGTCCCCTTACTAGCGGGATGACTTCTTGTTCTTCACAAAATTACTCATAAATCAATTAAAAGAGTGTTGGAAAAATATTTAAAACAAGTCATTAAACTATTAGGTGTCATTCAGTTTAAACCTAAAAGCAATTTGGAACTTTAGGCTTGACACAACTTCAAACTCTGCGCAGTATTTACTTATAGCTTATTCATATTAATCATCAATTTTGAAAGGGACCAATGTCATTGCCTAAAAGGCAGAAGGTAAAATTTTATCATAAATACCAGCAAATCAACACAAACAATTCCATTGTCCTTTGCATCATCTGTGGTATATTTTAAGATAGAGTTTGCTTCTATGAGGCGCGTTATCTCTTTGATATAAACCTTTTGTTGCAAACCATGCATGTTTAATTCTTGTATTCTTTTGAGTTCAAAAGTCATTAGCCACACACTTACAGTTTGAAAATAAAATTATTTCCTTTCATATATATTTTGAGGTTTTATTTTTTTATCTAATATGTTATTCTTTAGCCCCCAATATCAAATGTCTAGTTCACACACTGTTCCTGCAACTTGTATAAACAACTTGCAGACTTGATCAAATTAATCATGGAGGTTTTTATATATAGCTTGGTACTTTCCCACTAGAAGCAAACACCAAGCTTCTCTTCTTTCTTAGCCATGGATATCTCACTCTTATGCCTTCCTCTATTGTATTCTCTTTTCTGCCTCTTTAAGTATTTTCGTCAACGCAGAGATCAATCTTGTTTTCTGTTGTCCTATGAGTGCTATAAACCCCCAGAAGACAGGAAACTTGACCCAGATTCCTGTGCAAGAATCATGCTACGAAACCAAAACCTAGGTTTAGAGGAATACAAATTCCTTGTTAAAATAATTGTGAGCTCAACGATTGGGGATAACACCTACTGCCCCAAAAATATTGTTGAGGGAAGGGAAGAAAACCCCACACTTGAAGATGCTTTACAGGAACTGGATGAGATCATGTTTGTCACACTTGACAAACTCTTTGAAAGGACTGGCTTTTCTCCCTCTGAGATAGACATCCTTGTGGTTAATGTGTCAATGTTTGCCTCATCTCCTTCTCTAACCTCACGTATTATAAACAAGTACAAAATGAGGGAAGACGTCAAGGCTTTCAACCTTGCAGGAATGATCTAATATTTTATTCTTTAGCCCCCAATATCAAATGTCTAGTTCAAACACTGTTCCTGCAACTTGTATAAACAACTTGCAGACTTGATCAAATTAATTACGGAGGTTCTTTATATATAGCTTGGTACTTTCCCACTAGAAGCAGACACCGAGCTTCTCTTCTTTCTTGGCCATGGATATTTTACTCTTGTGCCTTCCTCTATTGTATTCTCTTTTCTGCCTCTTTAAGTATTTTCGTCAACGCAGAGATCAATCTTGTTTTCTGTTGTCCTATGAGTGCTATAAACCCCCAGAAGACAGGAAACTTGACCCAGATTCCTGTGCAAGAATCATGCTACGAAACCAAAACCTAGGTTTGGAGGAATACAAATTCCTTGTTAAAATAATTGTGAGCTCAACGATTGGGGATAACACCTACTGCCCCAAAAATATTGTTGAGGGAAGGGAAGAAAACCCCACACTTGAAGATGCTTTACAAGAACTGGATGAGATCATGTTTGTCACACTTGACAAACTCTTTGAAAGGACTGGCTTTTCTCCCTCTGAGATAGACATCCTTGTGGTTAATGTGTCAATGTTTGCTTCATTTCCTTCTCTAACCTCACGTATCATAAACAGGTACAAAATGAGGGAAGACGTCAAGGCTTTCAACCTTGCAGGAATGGGTTGCAGTGCAAGCACAATCGCTATTGATTTGGTGCAGCAGCTATTCAAGACCTATGAGAACTCACTTGCCATTGTTGTGAGCACAGAATCTTTGGCTCCAAATTGGTATTGTGGGAAATCTAGGAACATGATGCTCTCTAACTGCCTCATTCGCTCCGGCGGCTGTTCTATGCTTTTCACAAACAACTCAACCCTAAAGCACAATGCAATCTTGAGACTCAAGCTATTGTCACGAACCCATCTCGGCGCAAATGATGAAGCATATGGATGCTGCAAGCAAGTGGAAGATGACCAAGGGTACCAAGGCCTTGACCTCAAGAAAAGTCTTGTGAAGGCTGCTGCTAAAGCATTGGCAGCAAACTTCCGAGAGGTGGTGCCTAAAATTCTGCCCTTGTGGGAACTCGTCAAGTTTTTGACGGTATATCTCTACCAAATTAAAATGAAGAAAGCTCAAGCAGTCAATGTGTTGGGAGAAAGTTTGAATTTGAAGTCTGGAATAGAGCATTTTTGTCTGCACCCAGGAGGGAGGGCAGTTATTGATGAGATTGGTAAAGGGCTAGGGCTCAGTGAATATGATCTTGAGCCAACTAGAATGACACTTCACCGTTGGGGTAACACTTCTGCTGGAGGCCTTTGGTATGTTTTAGGTTACATGGAGGCTAAAAAGAGGCTTAAGAAGGGTGATAGGGTTTTGATGATTAGCCTTGGAGCTGGATTCAAGTGCAACAGCTGTGTTTGGGAGGTAATGAGGGATTTGAAGGATACTAATGTGTGGAAAGACTGCATAACCAATTATCCTCTAAATATACAGAGGAACCCCTTTAAGGAAAAATTTAGTTGGTTGTATGAAGAGTATCTTAGCTTTGTAAGGATCGACTATAGCAAGCTTATCATGAACTAGGAAGTGAGAAAGTTATAAGTTTAGTAAAATAAGAAGAAAAGGAAACCAAATTAAACTCACAAACTAGAGAGAGTCAATGTTGTCTTCATAGTTCAACTTTATAAATTAATACTTGTGCTTGCTAACAAGTACTTATTTGTAAAGTTGTAACAGTTTGTGAGTTTATCTTGTTTTCACTTTGTTTAATAAAATACACAATTTCATGTCTTTTGTGTTTGTGTTTGCTTTTAGTTGGAGTTATCAATGAACTAAATTTGTATCATGATTATTCTTACTAGCTATAAGATTTTGCTTCAGCACACAGTTGATCTGTATGGTACAAAATATTTTTATTTCTATTGCACACCCTGCTGTGTTCTTTCTCTGGTTCAACTTCAGCTGCTTCAATTCCCTTGGTGTTGGTTATAATTTAAATTGTAATTAGGAAGGTGAAAAGAAAATAAAAGAATGTGGAGAAAAAGGAAATTGAAAAGTGGTTCATCACTCGTAAGCCTCATAAAATGCTGGTGGCTTCATTATTACCTACTAAAAGTTCTAGTTTATGTCAAACAGTTACAGACGTTTTGAAACCATGTAAAGAAATTAAAACTAAAAATCCTAGTTTATAGTTTCTCTTGTAATTTTTGTGTAAAAAAAAAAAANAAAAAAATTACAAACGCTTTAATATTATGTAAAAAAATTAAAATTCTTCCCAAAAGCTTAAGTCAGTAAGAGAAGATTTAATAACAGGGTTTATGTCAAACTAGTTTAAGACATAATATTATATTTGGGTTGAAATCTTTTGAATTTGACATCAATGCTAATTGAATTTATTTAGCACCTAAAGTCATAATATAAATTTGAATTTTGAGATTTTCTGTATTAAGTATATATTAAATAATTTTTTTCATGATTTATAAATCATTAAATCGAAAAGAAAATCACTCGTATTGCCACTTGCAGTTGCACCCTCCCATCTCATAATTTCATAATTTTATTTAACATTGTTTTGATGCCATTAACCTATATTTTTCGAAGTCCATCTTCAACTTGAGAGACGTATAGTTTGCACCCTCTCATCTCCCATGGATCATCTCCTCTGGCCAAACAGAGCACAATCTCAATCCCATTATTCACATGCACTAAATTGATGGTGACCTCCACATCCTGGTGTCCTTGTCTCTACCCTTGCTTTATTTTGGGTTCTCTAACCCAAAGACAATGACCTCTAAGAAATTGAAAGGTTCACCAAATGACGTGTAATTCAGTAGTATTGAGATCGTTCTCAGGATTTATAAATTTTGTATTTGAATTCAGAGTTGTAGCCAAAAATATTAGATTAATTGATTATCTCCAATTTTGAACAGAATTCTATATGCGTTAATATGTAGTTTAAACTAAAAAATTTAAACAGGTGTCCAAATGTAGTTCATTACCAATAAAAATTAAAGTTTATCAGGGATGGAACAAATAAAAATTCATATAGATATTATCATAACATATTTTACTTATGAAGAATTAACACACTTTTGAAATATTGTTAATATTATTTATAATGGTGATCTAAACAAATTTGCTGAACATATTATAGGGCTGATAGTTATTCGTTTTAATATTTTTACTGAAGTTCAGGAAAAACACATTAGGCTCAATCAAGTCCTTTCATTAACTATACTGGTTTTTTGTTTTGCATGCCAAATTGTTTGAAGAGTTCTTTCCTCTTATTTTCCTTCAACTCAAGCATGTAATTTCAATAATCTTATACTTTTTGCAGGAGAAATGGTCTCCATATCTTTATGGCACTGTCCACATATAAAGAGTGTTTGCTCAGATAAATATGAATGATTTCAAACTTATGCTAATTAGTAATAAAAATGTTAAAGTATACTTTCTGTGGAAAACTGTAGTGTAGTTTTATTGTGAACAATATATAGCATTAATGTCTAGCAAGCATTTTGTAATAATGGGACTGCTCTTGTGAATAGCAGTATTTATACCATGTATTGTGTAATTATAATTATATCAAACTGTAATGTAGTTTTAGGCAAATTGTACGAAAATGTAATGGAATACAATTTTTTTACATAAATAATGCACATTTTATTATTTTATTCAGGTAATACGAATAAGATAAATCATGTTACTTTGAAGTAGATATTAAAGTAGAGTCACGCTACTTCAAAGTAACGTGACCCTTGGAGTCACGTTACTTACAAAGTAGTGTGACCTATTTCTTCGTGTGCCTATTAATAATTTAATTAAAACTGTTCTAAATTGATAAAAAAAATAATTCAAATTACTCTATTTATGTAAATACTGTACTTTTTTAATCATTTTGCCATAGTTTTACTGTGTAATTATAATAATGTCAATATTTTATTAAGTTAGAGACGGTAAGACAGTAAGAGTTACTTACAAAAATGGAAATTACAGTTTTGGAAATTTCCATTATAAATATTTCTGTCACTAATTTTTTTATTTAATTATTTAGAGACAGTAACACAACCGAGGTAGAAAAATATTGTTTTTAATATTACTTTTTTCCAAAAGGTTCCAAACGGCGCCGTATGGAGAAGTCCCAATCTTCTTCAGCGCTCTCTTTCTTCCTCGGTGAAGATCGGAACGGGGGAGCAGCAGAGGAATCACCCCTCTGACGCCAGGAGGCACCAGGTGTGTTCCTAATTTCTCGTCTCAGTAATTTTAGTGGTGTGGGTGATTTTGTTAGTTGGGTTTCTGAAATTGCATTCAACTCGAGAAATTATAATTCAAATTTGATTGACTAATTTGCAAACTCAAGACATTGTAATTTCTTCTCAGAGTAATTTCAAATTTGATCTTTTTTTTAGGGATTCATAATGTAATTGTTTGCTTTCTTGAGAAGGACAATGGGTGAGCTTGGATTTATTCTGCAATTCTGGTTCTGATTCATGGTTGTTTGCCAATTTCGGTTCCTGCATGAGCAATTAGAAGATTAATTTTTATTTTTTTCTCTTATTTCTGGATAAGCTTTAATTTTCTGGTTGATTTTTGTTCTTTTTTAGAAGCCATAGGTTTAATTTTCTGATTGTCTATAGATGACTCTCTGGCAACTCTGTATTTTTAAACTTTGGCAGCTTTGTGCTTTAATGTTTTTAGCACATTATAGGGACTGTCTTTGGTGCAATTATATATTAGAAATATAAGAAAAGGGATAGAGGAAATATTCTTTGAAGAGGTAGTTTAAATGATTAGATTATGATGAGATCTCTTAGTTTGCATGCATGTTAGACTCCTCCTGAATGAATCTTTTGAAGATCCATTTCCTTTGTCAAGAACAATGTCTAACAATGCTTAACTATTCATATAAAGTAATACATGAATACAGGGATGTGATAATCTTTTTTTTCTTTTTAATTAAGGGCATAGTACAGATGTTAATCTTCCTTTGTTGAGACCTTCAGTTTATACATTAGACGCCTGTATCTCCACAATTTTGTTTAAAGAATTTCTCCTTGTGCATTCAAATGGGACAGGTTTTCAATTAATTTTCCTGTTTTTTCTAAAGGGATTTTACCAACTCTTGATTGAAGATTTTGCAACCTGGCCAAAAATCCTGTTTCAATCCTAGCTATTTAGGACTATTTTGAAATCTCTGGGTGATGGCCTGCCCAGAAATTGTAAATTCAGAAGGAAAGTCTGTGGTAGTGAATCCTGCTGCAAGGAAGCCGCGGATTCTACTTGCTGCTAGTGGAAGTGTTGCTGCTGTGAAGTTTGCAAAACTCTGCCATTGTTTTTCTGAATGGGCAGAAGTAAGAGCAGTTGCCACAAGAGCATCTTTGCATTTCATTGACAGAGCCTCAATTCCCAAGGATGTAATCTTATATACCGACGAGGATGAATGGTCTAGTTGGAAAAAACTAGGTGATAGTGTGCTTCACATTGAGCTTCGCCAATGGGCTGATATCATGATCATTGCACCATTATCAGCAAATACTCTTGGCAAGGTAAATAGACTGAGAAATGTTAGCAGATTTGTCTCTCACAATGGTTACATGATGAAAGTATTAGCTATTGCTTATGTTTCACTAGACATTAGACAAGCTGGCTTGTCTATGACTGACCTGTACATATGTAGTTCAGACACCTTCAGTACATGTTGATTCCTATGCATCGCATATAGGATTATGTGCATGTGTATCCTCAAGTCTTAAGTAGTAAACATCTGCCACTTCTTTCCCTTTTCCTTATTTCAACTTAAATTTATGCTACTGTAGATTGCTGGAGGGTTGTGTGATAATCTACTGACATGTGTTGTGCGAGCATGGGACTACAATAAGCTTCTATTTGTTGCACCAGCCATGAACACGTACATGTGGAACAATCCTTTCACAGAACGGCATCTTATCTCCATTGATGAACTTGGCATTTCTCTCATCCCACCTGTTTCAAAGAGGTTGGCTTGTGGCGATTATGGCAATGGTGCAATGGCTGAACCTTCCACAATTTACTCAACTGTAAGACTCTTCTTTGAGTCAAAGGCTCAACAAAGTAACAATGATTTTTAGTGATGATGACAGTTGTATTAATGCAGATGGCTTGCTAGGACTAACTGTTACGGCTTCTTGATCTTGTAGTAGTTTCATTATTGTATTTAGCCCTGAATTTTCCTGTACATCCAGAATGTTCAAAGTTGCTGTATATTACTGTCTGTTTTCGGCTTTCATGTCCTGTAAGAGGGTAGGTTATCATTAGTTTCCCTTATGTGTGGTAGAGTGTTGCTTGTACACCTTAATCACAGTTGAAGAAGGTCTGAAGTATGTGTTCTTGTAGCATTATTTGGCATAAAATCATAGCAAATATGAGATTGATTTATTGTCTGTAGAATGGCATCTTAATGCTTAATAGTTTTGCAATTAATTATGTAACAACAATTTTCTTTGACACAGTTAAACTCAAATTGTGTAAATTGTTTTGGAATTTGACCTACAGTGTCTTGGTTTTCTGAAATCTTTGCAACAACATCAATTTTAAAATGTGGGTCCTGCTAGACCCTCCTCAATGAGAGGGTAGAGTAACGCTACTTCCTTTGAATGGGAGAGTAGCTTAGCAGCCACCAATAATCAAATGATGATGATGATGATGCTTGCTTTAATGTGTAAATTTTAATCTTCTGTACTTTAGAAGTTTAACAATCTTTACAAGACTAAGTTCAACAATGCACTTCTGGAAAAAACTTTGCAGTAATTCTAATGAATTCTGTGAATCCTAAATTTTTAATGGATGAGAGTTGTTCATCAATATTGCCTCTCACAAACTACGAAACTGATGTTCATTGTAGCTTCTCAATTCTGTTTTATTCTCTTCTGCTTAACAGTAATATGGTCCTAAATATATTGCTCAAGGAAATTTGATCTATATGTAAATTTCTCGGATTTTCTTTATGTACATAATATGAAATAAGCAAAAAATTTAGGAGAAAATTCCTTGAAAAGAAAAATAATCAACTCATTTGACCATTGCACTGAACAATTGAAAAAAAAAAAAAAAAAAACCAAACTTTTTTTNAAAAAAAAAAATCTCATCCGAACTTTCTCTATATCAATCCCCAATCGGGTAAAATTGTTACCTCTTTTTCTCTGAACAAAGATATGTTTATAATAACAAAGCATAGTTTGGCTTTTGGCACTACTCCTTTAGAAAACTCTCACAAAGCAAAGGTACATAACTACATATCAAGTTATTTTATTGGGCAAATGTCTCCCAAACAGCTGACCAGGAAAAGAGAAAAAAAAAAATTGAAAAACTAAGGAAACATGAAGTCAATATTCGAGCACTCCTTCTCACTTCAGCCCCAGTTGCCAGTGCATTTTGGGTTCACTGCATTGACAAATAAAAGGAGTTTAATTTGCATAGAAAAATATGAAAGAAGAAGGGGAAAATAAATTACTATTTTAAATTATTGTATCAGAAATATTACACCATCATTTAATTATTTTACTAAAAAATATATTTCTCTCAGTCTAACCTTTGGAGGAAGATTGTAGGGAAATCTTGATGAGGGCATAAATGGTGTCTGCATCATGTAAGGCTGAGGAAATTGCTCTTGGTTTCTAGCCACCATGTTCTAATGAAATGAAAATATACATTGAATGAAGACAAGCATTTCTCAAATTATTTAAGATTGCATAACTTAAAATGTCACAGATTTCTCATATTAAATATTTAAATTAAGTGTTTGCTACATTTGGCATTTTTGGGGGTAGTGCTACCCCTCACCCAATTGGGTGGGTTTCGGTGGGACCCACTTAGTGATTTTGGTGTTGTTGTCAAGATCTCAAAAAACTAAGTTAAACAATATGTAACAAAACACATAATTCCTTATAAAATGCAAGAATGACACAATATAGGCAAGCATGCCAAATTCCATTTTTTTGGGAAAAGTTGAATTTTTTTATTTGGCATGATTTTCTATACCGAGTTTGTTCTTGCATTTTATAAAGAATTGTGTGTTTTATCAAATACTATGTGACTCAGTTTTTTGATATCTTCATAATGATACCAAATTCGGCTACTAATTCCCACCAAAAGGCCCCTAATCAAGAGGTGGATAGCGCTACACTCTCTTCTAGAGAGGTATAACTTAACAAATACCTTTAAACTAACACAAGTAAGTGACTGATCCAGCAGAGGCAGGGGCACTGGCCCCCACATTTTAAAATTTTTCACCAATCCCTAAGAGAAAATGTTTCACAGTCTTCACTTTTATAGTTTAACTCCTTATCGAATTATTTTTAGATTCATCACTAACACAGTGTGCTTATCTCAAAAGAAAAAAGAAAGAAGGCAAAGCTAGCATAAGGCGAAGCTCTATAGCCTAGCTAAATATAAATTTACTTCATACTCACATTGCCACTCACACTGCCCATGTTTTCCATGGCAGGTTTCACAAAACCAGCAGGAAAATATTGAGTTTCTTCTGCAGATTTTTCAGCATTCTCTTCCTGACAATACAATAACTTTCAATCACATATCTTGAAAAAGTCAGTGACCTCAACTAAGATCAAACCACATTAGTTTTTTTTTTTTTTTTTTTTTTTTTTTTTTTTTTTTTTTTTTTTTTTTTTTTTTTTTTTTTTTTTTTTTTTTTGGATAAGAGATCAAATCACATTAGTTCATCTCAAATGTTTGGATAGGAGAAAGTCTAAGATCTCAAATTTAACTTCTGATTAATATTATTCATCTTAACAAAAACACTTACCAAGTAAGTTATGATTCTCAATAAGCATGTTTAATAAGAAAGAAAATGAAAACTAAAAGATACCAGAAAGTATATGAAGCTAAATGTACTCCTCACTTTAGACGATCCAAATCCAATAAATATCTAGTTAAATGTGCTTTTGTCATAATATTTATTTTAGGGGATGTAAATTCGCTAAAGTGAACACTCACTTTAGGGGATCTTATCCTTACAACATACCCTTGAATTTAATGTTAACATTTTCATTTGCAAAAATTCATAGTTCCAAGCAACTTGAAATTGAATGCTCATAATTGAAACCAAATCTTTGGTGTGATTTGGCAGAAAAGGGAAGTAAATTAAGGAGAAGAATAAAATTAAAGGAGAGACCTTCTCATCTTGAGCATGAACACAGCAATGGTGATGGTCGATGGTGACAACTCCACGCAGGAAATCAAGGACATCACTACGCTGAATGGCTCTTGCGATATCACAATTCTGCATTGTTCTTCTCTTGCTCTCTTCAGTGCACATCCAAGCTCGAAGGGTCAGCTCCTGAATAAAAATCTCACAGGCTTTTCCAAACACTACTGGTGTTTCAGCACTTATCATCTGCGTACATTTCATCAAACACATTTAAGTGTCATATATCTGTCCACATGCTCCCACTAACATATGTAAAGTAAACATAATTGCAACAAAAGCAAATTGAAGATGTAGATATCAATTAACATATCAATGTATATAATTTAAATGCTTAATAAAGCTTTTTATCTCTATAAAAGATTAAATTTGGTCCTGGAGTTTCAATTTCAACAATGTTGTCCCTATAGATGGTCCCTTCCCCACCAACTCATGTAATTTTTCGGACATAAAATCTCTGGCCAAATAGCAACGCTCTATAATAAATAACATCATTAGGTCGAGCTTGAAATATTGATTATTCATTAATCCTGTCAATAAATTGATTAGGAAAGTTAATTTAAATTTTAAATAAGATGAAAAAAAAAGCACAATAATTAAGTGGGATGGTACCACTTATAGTAATCAACTTACACAAATTAATTACACAGCATAAAAGATGCTGTTGTAAACATATACTATCAAAAAAGTCATAAATAAATTTATGGGAAAAAATCTGGAGTAGATAAAAATAGAGTTGCAAACCTTGACTTCCCTATCAGCTTTGATGATCTTTTTTATTCGTGCCAAAGGCAACTGGTGGTGGCTCTTAAGCACTGTCATTTAAATAATAGAAAGCCAGACCATGGAATTGAGTAGTTGATTAGAACTGATTTATAATTGATTTACATAAAACTCAAATATCAAAAGGGTCAAAAGACATTATATAAATCATTGGATATTTCTTGTGAAAGATTGAGAACCTTCATTGTTACAAATGTCAGACATTTGCTGTTGCCAGAATTGTTGTACAGCCTGCTCCTGAGCATACCAGAAAACAACGAAAACCAAATGCATCAACTTTTTGGCTCTATAGAAAGGGGAAAAAAGAAAAAACGAAGAAGAAAAAGCAATAAAAGGGGGGTTAAGAGATTTGGGGTCAAATGGGAGTCGAAGTTTTTCAAAATTTTATGATCAATGAGGGAAATGGTGAACTAAAGAACTGGTCAAAAAAATTGATAGATTATTCAACAAAAAAAAAAAAAACTGCATTCAGGTCTAGCTATGGATTGGTNAAAAAAAAAAAAAAAAAAAAGGTAATTGCGAGATTACAGTAATTACATTACCTCTTCGTTTGCTTGAGAGTTCGAATTTGGTGGGACTGAGCTATTGTTGAAATTCATTGCTTATCTGAGATATGAGATCCTTCTCCACCTCAGCTAGGTGATAGTTAGCTATGAAAGTAATTATTGTACTTCCCCACTAATTGAGGCCAATTCAACCTGCAAACAATGCCAATAAATGTAAAAACTGCTACCTCACTTCATTTGGAACTAAATACTAGTTTGGAAGACCTAGTCCATTTAAGCCTTCTCTAAATGCAGTTCTTGATTTTATTGCCAATTAAATGAGGGTCTTAAATATTAGATACTTCTCTCAATAAATGAATGGTGATAAAATAAAATATGAATTTAAGAATCTATTAATGAAGAAAAATTTATAGCACCAAAGTTTAATTCCAGGGTAGCAGCACTTTGCCTATATGTCAACGCTATAACCACGTATTTGTTGAGTTTAAGTTTCCAGAGCATTAAATTTTGTCACATAGTGATTTGGAGGTTTGAACCATTATCCTCTTTCAAGCAGATTTGGATCATGTTGTGTTATATGAATCGTGTTTAGTTTATTTGAATCATGAATATAACTTAAAGCTTATTTAAATCCCCTATTAGCAAACTCATTACTAAATTACACATAATGACTTACTAGAGCATTAAATTTGCTATCATTGAAACCGTTCAGCCAATTAATGGACTAAGGCTGTGTTTGAATGGAATATTTGTAGAGTGTATTTGAAATATTTATTTTAAATTATTTTGTTTGTGTAATTTTTTAATATATTTTTAAAATTTTAGTGTATTTTTTTTAGTGACTTTNCCTGAGCCCTGATACCCCTCCTTTTCCCTCGAGCCTCCAAAACTCTTGCTCTCGGTCACTCCCTCCATGTCCACCTCCATCACTACCCATGTGATATCATATTTCGAAGATGAGGTGCCAGCCTTCGTCGGTGCAGCGCTAGCTGTAGCCACTGGCTTCGGCAACTTCGCAGGTTGCCGACGTTGGCGCTTCCGGAGGCATAGTAAGAGAAGGAGTAGTAATAACAAGAGAAACAGAGCAAAACCAACTGCAATTGCGATAATGGCAGCTTTTGAAAGCTTCTTGGACTTTTCGTGCTGTCAATGTTGATATCAAGCACAAAACGGCGTGGATTCAAACTAGCGCCACGATTGGCAAAGTCTATTACAGAATTTCTGAGAAAAGTGACATTCATGCTTCCTTGCTGGCCTTTGCATAAGCTTAGGCATTGGTGGGCATATCACAGGTGGTGCTTATGGTTCTATGATGAGAAAGTATGGGTTAGGAGCTGAAAAATGTTCTCGATGCGCAACTTGTTGACGTTAATGGTAAAATTCTTGACAGGGCAGCCATGGGGGAAGACCTATTTTGGGCAATTAGAGGAGGTGGAGGTTGAAGCTTTGGAATTATTCTCTGGTGGAAGATAAAGCTTGTTCCTGTTCTTAGAACTGTGACAGTTTTCACAGTTATTAAGAGCTTAGAGCAAAATGCAATTGAGCTTCTTTATAGATGGCAGCAAGTGGCACCCAATATTGATGAAAATCTTTTATTAGAGTCATCTTTCAAACCGGCAACTCTAGTGTTGCTAGTAAGAGAACTGTGACAACTTCTTACAATGCTCTATTTGCCTTCTATACTTAAATTTGCAAGGGTGGTTCATGAGGATGGTTTTGGAGAAACCCAGAAGCAATTTTCCGGCGAAATGCCATGGAAGAGTGAGAGAGAATTACAGTAATGATAGGAATTGTGTAAGTGGGAAAAAGAGCAAGAACAGGGGAGGTTTTGTAAGAGAGAAAGTATCACACTATCACAAGGCCACAAAAATGAAAAAATAAAGTTGATAGGAAATAGAAGCAATGGCATTGGTCGAAACGTATTCTTTGTTATTTTTTAATTGTTATAGTAAATAAAATAACGATGCTTGTTTACTGTTTTGTGTATCTAAACAATATATTTTATAAATACATGTATTTGAAATATTGCATTTCAATTACATATATTTAAAATATATAATAATTTATTAAATACCCGATCTAAACACAACTTAAGTGAAGCACCATGGAGCAAGAATGTGACTTCGTGTTCTTATGGTGTGGAAGGAGCGAGAATAGACCACCATAGAGTAGGAGTGTAAATGGGCCTCCTAGAAGGTGTTCTAGCATGCGGATATGGAATGGGTCTCTGCGGAAAAAAGGAGAGCATATGGGCTTCCTCATAGTAGAGGAGTGATAGATAGGCCTCTTAATTAGTGGTGTTCCCATAGATGACCACAAATGAAGAGAATGGATATAGGTTTCTCCTAAGTGAAGCACGTGACAAGTCTCCATTAAGAGAGAGTTGTGGATACTCACATGTGAATAGGAGATTGCTAGGAATATGAACATGTGAGTGGTCTAGGTGTTAAGTAATATTGTAGAGAATAAAAGTCCCACATTGGATAGAGAGAAAAAAGATGTGTGATATATAATACTTGGCATCAAACTCATGTTGGGTCAAGATATTTTATCAAGTATTATATACCACAAGCTCAAGGGCCGCCACAACGGTCTCCTATCAGTGACTTTTCCCTTACCCTTCTCCTCAATAGAATAAATATTACCTATGTCAAGAGCTGTAATTGAATCTTTTCATGCCAATATACCAGTTTAAGCTTATTCATTTTTCAATGCATATGCTGGAGATCTGCTCATCTCTCATAAGCTTTTGAAGCTCTAATATTAAATCCGGCAAGCATGAGAACAGATTAGATCACTGTTGTTCACTTAAGTGTGTTGCAACCTTGTCATCGATTAGTAATACTGTTATAGTCATTCGTCGGAGCGAAAGAGCAAGACGAATAAAAAGGGAGAGTTCCGTTCTTTAAACAAGAGTTGCTGAAAGTTGCTCAATTTCATTACAAAATTCCTTGCCATCAACATGGAGATGCTGCACTCACATTTCATTATAAAATGGGGCTGAATCAGAGCCTCTAATTAAGTTTTTCTCAGCAACAGCCAGAAGAAACGTTATTAGCAAATAATAAAAGTGAATTCTTCCACATTTAATGGCAGCTGAACAATTAATTTTGAATACACTCCAAGAAGGAGAATCCTAACTTGTTTTTCACAATAGATACAAGTAAATAAAAGTAATCACAACAGAAGAGATGAGCACATATTGATCATCCCTCAACATGTTCTATGGAGCCAGTAAAACAACGAGAAAATTCTTTCCCAAAAAGGAAAAACCAGAAACAAAAAGAAAGAAAGAATTAGGTCTACATGGAATTCAATTCACGAGAAGCAATCAAGACCTTGGAAATCTCATATATAAGCCTAGCTTCAAATGCATCACCAGAATAACCCGTAGACACTTGACGAGCCTTTGGAATCCTTTTCCCTCCAAAGAAATTGCTACCACTCAAGGCTCCTACGTTTCCAGTCAATCTTAACATAAAGTCAACATAAGCATTCTTTAGCTTTGCCAACATCTTCAATGGTGACTTAACCACCCAACGCAGCTNCAATTCACGAGAAGCAATCAAGACCTTGGAAATCTCATATATGAGCCTAGCTTCAAATGCATCACCAGAATAACCCGTAGACACTTGACGAGCCTTTGGAATCCTTTTCCCTCCAAAGAAATTGCTACCACTCAAGGCTCCTACGTTTCCAGTCAATCTTAACATAAAGTCAACATAAGCATTCTTTAGCTTTGCCAACATCTTCAATGGTGACTTAACCACCCAACGCAGCTTTGCAATTGGTTTGATCCTCCAATACCTACGTGGACTTCCTCTCAACCGTATGGTCTTCGTCTTCTTTCTGCCGCCGATAATTGCGCCGTCGAGCCGTTGGTACTGCCGCCTCCGCCAGTACCTCTTTATGCCGCCGTAAGTTGGCTTAGGAATCAGTGATTCCGTTTCCATTTGCTTGTGAGTTGTGAGAGATAGAGCTAGAAAGATTTTGAGTTGATATTAGACCTTGAGAGGAAGAGGAAGAGGAGAGGTTTGCTTTATATTGTCAGAGTCAGAAATTGTGAATAGCTAGTGTTGTGTTCTCAATAAGCAAGCTTTCAATGCATGACGTGTGAGAGGAGGACATGAAAATTGAAAATTACAACATGTCAGAAATAACGGGATTTGCTTTTGAAGGGAGAGTCAACAAAGCCGGTTTGACCATAAATATTGGTGGATGTGAGTCAATATAATCACAAAAAATGAGTTTGTTTCAGCCAAAAAAATTTTTATATGGAAAGGGAATCTGCGTATGACTTGAACCCTTTTTATATGTTTTCTCTAAACTTTGCGTAAGCCAGTGCATGTGAGATAAACCTAGAATAGAACATATATAATTCAAATAAACTTTCTTGATATTTATATTCATTTGGTCTTTGCTAGTTTTAGAATATATTGAATCTAGGGTAAAATATAATTATTTTTTAAATATTATTTTAATTCTTAATTTATTTTTTATATTACTTTAATTCTCAAATAATCATATTATCCGTTAAATCAATCTTTCATAGCACAAAAAAGTATCACTTAAATAATTGATTTAATAGGTATAGTGATTATTTGAGTACCAAAGTGACACAAAAATAAATTAATAATTAAAATGACATTTGAGAAATAATTTAAAGATAAAAAATATCTAACTCTTGAATTTATGAATTAAATACCCTTTGGACTTGTGTGTGAAACGCAAAATGCTTGGTTAGCAAGTATCTAGCTAGAAGCTTAGGGAAAAGAAAAAAGAATGATGAATAGTACATGCATCTAGAAGTTTGACATCATGAAACTTAAATTATTAGGGAAGGATACTCGTGTGTATTGGTCAGTATCCGTCACATGACTTCATGCGAAAGCAAAGTTCCATTCAAAATTATAATACCAATAAGCCATCTATGTTTTGTATTGATCTGCTTAAAGCCGCCTTATTTTATCCATATTCTGAAGGTGCATGGATGACAAATTTGTAATGCAGAGAAATAGTTATTGTGACTTTCACATATTAAAATATAGATGATTATTGACAATTTAGGACTAGTTGAAATAATTTTTGACGAAACTAAATTCTAGTTCAACAAAGAAAAGTATTCATTTCAAAGTTATAGTTAAATAAATTTTTAAATTTACAAACATTTAAAACGTAATATTTAATTTTTAAGCCATATAATTGTAAGTTTTCATTAGATTAAATATGTTTCAGATCTTTATAGTTTGACTCAATTTTTAATAATATTTTTTTTTTACCAATTAAGATCCTTTAACTTTCAATTTAATTGAATNATGAAACTTAAATTATTAGGGAAGGATACTCGTGTGTATTGGTCAGTATTCGTCACATGACTTCATGCGAAAACAAAGTTCCATTCAAAATTATAATACCAATAAGCCATCTATGTTTTGTATTGATCTGCTTAAAGCCGCCTTATTTTATCCATATTCTGAAGGTGCATGGATGACAAATTTGTAATGCAGCATATGATTCATAACTACCAGGAAATAGTTATTGTGACTTTCACATATTAAAATATAGATGATTATTGACAATTTAGGACTAGTTGAAATAATTTTTTACGAAACTAAATTCTAGTTCAACAAAGAAAAGTATTCATTTCAAAATTATAGTTAAATAGATTTTTAAATTTACAAACATTTAAAACGTAATATTTAATTTTTAAGCCATATAATTGTAAGTTTTCATTAGATTAAATATGTTCCAGATCTCTATAGTTTGACTCAATTTTTAATAATATTTTTTTTACCAATTAAGATCCTTTAACTTTCAATTTAATTGAATTGGGTCCTTGTCCTCAACCTAGTTATGACACTAAGTTTAGTGATAATAATTAACGTCTCAGTTATGTGACAATAGTTTTATTTAGAGTTAAACCCATTTTTAGTCCTTGAAAAATTCAGCAATTGACAAGTTAGTCCCTAAAAAATGTTCGCTGACAATTTCGTCATCAAATTATAGTTCCGTATGACAAATTAGTCATCAAATTATGTTCGCTGACAATTTCGTCCTCGAATTATGGTTTCATACGACAAATTAGNTTAGTCCTTAACTAAAGACTAATTTGTCGTACAAAATTATAATTCGAGGACGAAATTGTCAGCGAACATAATTAGATGACTAATTTGTCGTACGGAACCATAATTCAAAGACGAAATTGTCAACGAACATTTTTGGGAGACTAACTTGTCAATCGTTGAATTTTTCAGGGACCAAAAAGGAGTTTCACTCTCTTATTTAAAGTGACAAAAGAAATGCCTAGACCATAACACACATGTGAAATGCCCAAAAAAATTATAGAATGAAAGGAAAAAATAAAAGAGCTGAAAGAAAAGTTCACAATGTAAGGTTCCAAATAAATGAAAGTAAAAATAATAATAATAGTATATTAAAATTGGTGGGAAAACATAGTTGACCATGTAGAAAGAAGTTTTGCAATGCCTTAGAAAACAGCGCATTTTATATTTAGTGAAAAGTTGTTGGCATCTACCTTAGGATATGAATAGTAAGTACCAACCAATTCAAAATCTTCTGTAGAAGAATATGTACACTAAAATTGAAATATTGAGTAGAGATGACCTCGATTAATTACTGTAAGTAACATGACTTTTCTTAAGTAATACTTAAAACTCAATATATAAACCAAAGGAAAAGTCATCCTAATTGCATTCTAACAGTTGGTAGGTCAAAGGAAAAGGTCATTAATATTAAAAGTGTAAGTTTTGGACCCAAACTATAAATTTTTCAACATGCAGACATCAATGTTTGTTGATTTTGAATTATGCTTCTGTTGGTAATTTCTTTCACACCAACAATGCAATTCAGAAATCACCTCTTGCTCAAGGTATATATTTAATCATATTTGTTGAAATTCCAAACACATCTATGATGTTTCTATGTATTCCTTCAAGTTAGTTCTTGTTTTTTCTACTGTCCTTGGAGTTAGTTCAGGTACAACATATATGAGGATCTCTAAAAGACAGGTGTGGGCAATTCCCCACAAAGTTTTGAACGTGGCTTTGCAATTAGTCTTGAGTTAGAAGAGTGATTGTTTTTTATTATTATTATTATTATTATTAGATAGATAAAATTAAACTTTTTAGTTAAGAATATAAAAATAAAAATTTAAATCTCATATTCAATTTTTTTTTTTAAAAGATTCTTAGATAATTATATTCTGTATGTACTTATGTAAAAGAGCGATTGAAATGCTTTGTGAATATAGACTTTGCAAGGTTATATGACGGTTGAAAGTACTCGTAACAAAAATTAAACATGTACCTTTCTCACATACTAGTAATATTTTTTTGACGTGACAATATGAGAATCGTTAATGTCAAAAATATTTAATTTTAGCTATTTATTTTTAAAATTAAAATTAATTACTTTTCATATCAATAATTTACATGCTGCCACATTAAAAAAATATCACATATCTTTTTAGTATGATAAAATCACCCATTAAAAGAGAGTTGTTATTTCTACACCCTATTTTGCTACTAACACACCCTATTTAATATATAAATATAATATAGACTAAATTACCTTCATTTAATATAAAAAGTTTTTTAAAATTAATTAATTATGATATTCTCTTTCTAACTCTTATTAATTTTAATTAACTCTATTTTTTCCTACAATTATTTCTAATCTCATTAAATGCCAAAGGTTCTCTATACATGTCTTTTTTACTCATGGTGTGTGTTAATGTTGTATAGACTCACTCTCTTCTCCTCCTAGTTGATCCTGCGTCCATTTTAATCTAGGCTTAGCATTAGTTGAGAGTATTAGACACACTTCAGCTCAGTTAGTTAAGTTAATCAGTTAGCCTTTTAGTCCAGCACGTGCTATCAGTACACGTCTGCACAATTAGTTAGAAAAGGCAGTTGACAATGCAGCTGCATGGTTAGATTAGTTTTGATCTTAATGGTTAAATATGTATACACGTCATGTAGATATTTGAGTAGTTTATATACTCCTGTATCAGAGGAGATAAACTTCACTTTTGTATGCAATACAGAATTCATTTTTCTTCAAGGATTCTTTCTCTGAGCTTGGTACACATTCTCTGCACCAAGACTTAATATGGTATCAGAGCAAGATTGCTCTTCCACCTTCCTGCATTGAAGCTTGATTGTATCAAGTTTTTTTCTCCTTTTCCTTCTGATTTTTGCTGAATCGAGTCATCAATGGCAGATTCCACCATCAATGATGCCTCCAATCCTTTCTTCCTTCATCCTTCAGATTCTCCAGGACTCACTCTGGTGTCACAAGTTCTCACTGGGGAAAACTATAATTCTTGGCGTCGAGCTATGCGAATGGCATTGATGGCCAAGAACAAGCTTGGTTTTGTGGATGGCTCAATTCAAGTTCCTGATGAAACTGATCCCCAGCTTTTCCTAGCTTGGCAGCGTAACAATAATTTTGTTGCTTCATGGCTGCTCAACTCTGTGTCAAAGGAAATCACTGCAAGTGTCATCTATTCAGCCACTGCTGCTGACATTTGGCAAGATTTGCAAGAAAGATATCAGCAACAGAATGGTCCCAAGATCTTTCAACTCAAGAAAGAATTGGTGAATCTCTCCCAAGGATCAATGTCTGTAAGTCAATACTTCACCAAACTGAAAGCAATATGGGAAGAAATTGGTGAGTATCGTCCAGTGTGCAATTGCAACTGTGGGGGTGCCAGGCCTGTGATTGAGCACCTTCTTCAAGAATACGTACTATGTTTTTTGATGGAACTAAATGACTCCTATTCTCATATAAGAGGTCAAATATTGCTGATGGATCCTTTGCCTCCTATCAACAAAGTTTTCTCTTTGGTCACACAAGAAGAGAAGCAAAGGGAACTTGGTTTCTCTGCTGCACAAAATGAAGCCCAAATGGCTTATGCAGTTACAGGTCACAGACAAACCTATGAAGGGAAGCCTAAGTATGTCAAGAAAGATCGACCCCTATGTGCACATTGTGGGCTTCTTGGACACACCAAGGACAAGTGCTACAAATTACATGGCTATCCACCAGGCTACACAACTAGCTACAGAAAGGGTAAAAACTCTCATGCTGGCAATGTCAATCAGGTTGGTGAGTTGGATTTTTCTGCTGCTGCTTCCTCTCAAGAACAATTCCACATGACTTCACAGCAATATCATCAACTCATACAATTACTTCAACCCCAGTTATCACAAACAAATCAGTTTGAGATGGATAATGCAACTACCAACACCAATGTGAATGGTATGTGTTTTTCTGCTACTAGCTTAAATTTCCAAGATCACATGCATTCTTGGATTTTAGATTCAGGTGCCACCTCACACATTGCCTGCTCTCTCACATCCTTCACTTCTTACAAATCTTACACTAATCGATATGTTACACTTCCAAACAAAACAAAAGTTTCAGTGTCAGCCATTGGTACAGTCATGTTAGCTCCCAATTTCATTCTGACTGAAGTTCTCTTCATACCAGAATTTCATGTCAATCTAATTTCTGTGAGTGCTTTGTTGCATCAGTCCTCTTATCTTGTCATTTTTCACACTAATACCTTCCTCATCCAGGACATCCACCAGTCGAGGGTGATTGGCAAGGGTGAGCTGTCTAAAGGATTATACATTTTTCATCCAAAAGGAATTGATGCACCAGTCACCACTGCTCCAGCTTCTGTCGTTCCCAATTTTCTTTCCAACAAATTACCTGTATCGAATTCTCATTTCAGTGTCAATTCAGTTTCAGATTCTTCTATACATGCACATGTTTGGCATGCTAGACTAGGTCATTTGTCAGACAAAATATTGAAAGTTGTTAGCAATAAAATTCCTTTTTCTTGTTCTGCAAATTACACTTCCAACACTTGTTCTATCTGTCCATTATCAAAACTTCGTAGACTATCATTCACTTCACATAATAATCTTGCAAAAACATCTTTTGATCTGGTTCATTGTGATATTTGGGGCCCTTATCATCACTGCACTTATGATGGTAAGAGGTATTTTCTCACCTTGGTTGATGATTGCACAAGGTTTACATGGATCTATATGCTCAAGAGTAAAGCAGAAGCCAGTGCCTCTGTTATGCAATTTTTTACCTATGTCAAGACTCAATTTGACAGTAACATCAAGGTATTCAGATCAGATAATGCTAAGGAACTGCAGCTCACTGATTTCCTGAAGAATGCAGGCACTATTCACCAATTTTCCTGTCCCTACAGGCCAGAACAGAATTCAGTTGTTGAAAGGAAGCACCAACACCTACTCAATGTAGCTAGAGCACTGTTCTTTCAGTCCAAAGTCCCCATACAATTTTGGGGTGAATGCCTCAGCACTGCTGCTTTTCTGATTAACAGAACTCCTTCACCACTACTGCAGAATCGCACTCCTTTTGAATTGCTCTTCCACAAACAGCCCCCTTACACTGCCTTGCGAGTTTTTGGATGTCTGTGTTTTGCTTCCACACCACCTCCAGAGAGAACAAAATTCACTCCTCGTGCCATACCTGCTGTCTTTATGGGTTATCCAGTTGGATATAAAGGATACAAGCTCTACAACATCCAAACAAAAAGATTTTTTATCTCCAGAGATGTCATCTTCCATGAGCACACCTTCCCTTTTCACACCATTCCCACTTCAGAGACCATTGACTTATTCTCTGACACAGTCATTCCCACCTTACATCCAGACACTGAACTAGGCCTTGATTCTCCTCCATTACCTTCTCCACCAATCATTCCTGGCCATGAGCTTCCAGAACCTCACCCTCCTTCCATTCTCCCTTTGAGAAAAACAACAAGGACTATCAGGCCTCCTACATACCTGCAGGACTATATCTGCACTGTCTCCAATCCTCAAACCACTTATCCAATTCAGCAATCTGTGTCCTATCACAGACTTTCCCCATCATACAGAGCCTTTGTCATGCAGGTCTCTGCCATTTTTGAACCTCAATTCTACCATCAAGCCGTTAAGCATCCTGAATGGAGGCAAGCTATGGCTGAGGAAATCTCTGCCTTAGAGGTTAATAACACTTGGCAACTTGTTCCACTCCCTGCTGGCAAGCATCCCATTGGTTGCAGATGGCTTTACAAAGTCAAGTATAAATCTGATGGCACTTTGGATCGTTACAAGGCAAGGTTGGTGGCTAAAGGGTACACGCAACAGGCTGGCATTGATTTTCTGGACACTTTCTCTCCAGTTGCTAAGATAACTACTGTGAGGTTATTACTTTCTGTTGCTGCTGTCAAACACTGGACTCTCATTCAGTTAGATGTTAATAACGCCTTCCTAAATGGTGATTTATTTGAAGAAGTTTACATGCAACTTCCTTTGGGTTATCATGCTAAGGGGGAGAACATGGTATGCAAACTTAATAAATCCCTCTATGGTTCTGTAAGTTCTCTTCCACTTTGCTTCAACATGGTTTCAGACAATCTCACAGTGATTACTCATTGTTTACACTTGGTCAAGGTCCCACACTGGTCATCCTCCTTGTCTATGTCGATGATATCATCATTGCAGGTCCAAATGCTACCTGTGTTAACCAAGTTCAGACACTGCTTCAACAATTATTCAAACTGAAAGTCCTTGGTCCTGTGCAATATTTTCTTGGCTTAGAGATTGCTCATTCCACCAAAGGCATCTCTCTTTCCCAACGAAAATATGCCTTACAGTTACTTGAGGATACTGGTTTTTCATCCTCTAAACCTCTCTCAGTGCCTATGGAATGTAAATTGAAACTGAACAAAACAGATGGGGATCCCTTACCTGATGCCTCCTTGTATCGCAGATTGATTGGCAGGCTTATGTACCTGACTATTTCTAGACCTGACATTGCCTATACTGTTAACAAACTCAGTCAATACATGTCTTGTCCTAGAACTCCCCACCTGGCTGCCATTCATCATTTACTGCAGTACCTTAAATCTAATCCTGGCCAAGGCTTATTTTTCCCTGCCACTTCCTCTCTTCGAGTTACTGCCTATGCTGATGCAGATTGGGGTAGCTGTCTTGACACCAGGAGGTCAACCACAGGTTATTGTGTCTTCATTGGCAATTCTCCTATCACTTGGAAATCCAAAAGACAACCCACTGTCTCCAGGTCTTCTGCAGAGGCTGAGTATAGAGCCTTAGCTAGTGTCACCAGTGAACTCCTTTGGCTCAAGCAACTCTGTCAGATTTTCGAAATACAAGTCCCTTCTGTCATGGTTTTCTGTGATAATCAATCTGCTATCCACCTTGTTTCCAATCCCATGTCACATGAAAGGTCCAAGCATGTGGACATTGATTGTCACTTCATCCGGGAACATGTCCACTCAGGTTTTATCAAGCTAGTCCATGTTCAGTCTCAACACCAGATTGTAGACTTCTTAACTAAAGCACTACCTGCTCCTCAGTTTCGTTTTCTATTGTCCAAGTTGGGAGTATTAGACATCTACCTCCCACCTTGAGGGGGAGTATTAGACACACTTCAGCTCAGTTAGTTAAGTTAATCAGTTAGCCTTTTAGTCCAGCACGTGCTATCAGTACACGTCTGCATAATTAGTTAGAAAAGGCAGTTGACAATGCAGCTGCATGGTTAGATTAGTTTTGATCTTAATGGTTAAATATGTATACACGTCATGTAGATATTTGAGTAGTTTATATACTCCTGTATCAGAGGAGATAAACTTCATTTTTGTATGCAATACAGAATTCATTTTTCTTCAAGGATTCTTTCTCTGAGCTTGGTACACATTCTCTGCACCAAGACTTAATAGAGAGGACAAGTCCTGAGTTTCCAACATCATTCCCACCTTACAGGAGCATATGCCTCTTAAGAGGGTTAGGCTTCACCATCCTCAGAGGGAATGTTCTTTACTTCTTGAAGCTGATAATAGTACATGTTTTATTTTCTAGACACAAAAATGATCTTATTACTCTATGTAGAAGCAAAAAAAAAAAAAAAATACAAATAAATCATTGAACTCAAGCATGACGAGTACAACTTTTTCTTGATCCAAACGGCTATCACTGGAAGTTAGAATTTGATTGTGCTATAATTAATAAGAATTAAAAAATTATATAATAATTAATTAATTTTTTAAAAAAATATATTAAATAAAAATAATTTATATTATATTATATTTAAATATTAAATAAAATTTTACATTAACAAAATATAATGTAAAAATAATCAGCTCCTAAAATATATATATTAGTTGTTTTCAACAGTAAATCTATGCTCATGAAAGGACATCTTGTCCGCACGAGGAAGTCAAAACTCGAAGCTAACCGCAGTTATTGTGGACGTGCATTAACTTTTATTCTTAAATGACACGTGGTCAAAGACCATGTATTAATTAATGGAGGACTTTTGATTGAATTGGACCCTGCATGGTTGGTGGTGTCTTCTTTACTTACCAGCAGATCAAGGGTTGAAATTGTTGGGGCAAGGAGATTCTGCGGCTTTGAAATTATAGCACTCACTTGGCTGGTTATCTGTGCAGTGGAATAATTTTTAAGGTTGTAGCTAAATAACAATATAAAAATGTAACTATTATTAAAGTGATATTAAAATTATTTTTAAGATTTAAGATTTTGTGTTTGGAGTTAAAAATATAAAAAAAAAAACAATATTACTAAAATATTTCAATTGACCGTGTTAAACAAATATAATATGATATATATCTAATAAATTATTTAAATTTAAAATTTTAAATTCACTAATATTGCTAAAAGAATATATGATCAGACAACTTGCACTCACATATTTTATTTTGAGTAAAATGTTCTTCACTTCTTACTCCATTACTAAGAAATTAAGTACGTATATTAGGAGTCACACTCTTTCTTTTCCTCTTCAATAAGTAAAAATAAATAAATAAACAGAAATTTTGTGATATCACGTGAATATATTATTTTATATTAATGTGACAAGTATATATAATTTTCATATTTTATTAGATATAAGTATAATTTTTCTTATTTTTTCAAACAAATTTAAAAATAATTAATTTGTATACATGTCATTCATACATTGACTATTTTTATGTAATATGATATATTACATAAATACCAAAAGTATCTAAAAAAATCCATAAATAAATAATTGTATGATGACATTAATATATTTATAAACTATTTGAAAAAATTAATTGATGTATAAATAGTTTTAAAAAGTTGAATATTCATGTAAAAAAGTCACAAGCATAAGAACAATTATAAATTAACACCTAAGGAAGCCTTAGATATTTCAATCAAAAGACAACTTTGTTACAAATTTGCATTGACTTTCTCATATCCATGATTGCCTGATCGCATTGAAGACCATCTTATCTCCCAAACTCCAACAATGCAAGATGTTTGATCGAACATCATGTAGAAACATTTCTTCACCTCCATCATCGTAATCCATTAGTTTATCTGTTGGTAATGTCTCCACTAACTCTAAGTCCCCGTTTGGCACATTGGATAGGATAAGGGTCATTGGATAATTGTAATTTGAGTCCCCTGATCTAGGCATTGTTGAGAAATACAAAGCTACACTTGTACCACCTTACTCTGTCCTTTCTTCCACCATTTTAAAATTCTTATATACAATTAATTGAAGAGTAAAACCCTTTTTTAGTCATTGAAAAATATAGTTACTGACAAATTCGTCATTTAAAAATTTTTAGTGACAAACTAGTCCTTGAATTATTATTCTGTTTGACAAATTAGTCATTTGGTACTTTAATGAGAAAAGTTATGGACCCCTACAGATCCCTTTCTTAAATTTTTTTCACTGATCTTGTCTAGCTATGTTTAAGCTTTTATTTTCTCATTCAAGTCCTCATTTTCTGTTCATTGATATTGCCTACCGGAGGACTAATTTGTCAGTGAAATAATAATTCAATAACCAATTTGTTACTGAAAATTTTTAGATGACGAATTTGTCAGTGACTGTATTTTTCAAGGGCTAAAAAATAGTTTTACTTATTAATTGAAAGTGTATTTTTTAAGGCTTTGTATACTCGCTCTCTCATTCTTACATTGCACGTGTGTTAAACTAGTCTAACACTGTCTAAAAATCATACCTAGCTAGCCTAGAGAAACACTTAGATTCTACACTTGACAACCAATGGAGAATGCTGCACAAAGTACACTTCTGAACAAAAAAAGGTAATTGAACATTAAAAAGAATTGATGAAAGGAGACTTCATACTCTCTTCATATTCTTATTTATTTGGCAATCAGATCTTTTTAAGTCTATGATGTTGTCATTTTTTCATTATTTTTTGAATGTTTGTTATTATAAAATAACATAAATAATTTCCATTACCCCTATTAATTTTGGAGTTCTAGCCCTGCTACTGCTAGAAATTATGGATTCGCCATTGCTACAACTTGGACTTAGAAAAATAAAAAACTATTTGATTATTATTTTTTACTATAACTAATGGTCTTAACTCTACTATATTTATCACATAAGCATACAAATTCTACTAAACAATTCTCACTAGATAAAATTGGATAATTATTCCTAAAGATAAACTAATATTAACTAAGTCCTAATATCACAAATAACATAATTAACTACTAGCATAAAAATAAAAGAAAAATTAAAATAATTATATAATATTCCTCCTAAGAGTTGTATCAGCCATCATAGCTCTAACAAAAAATTAAGGGTAGCATTACACTAACCTTTAAAACTCAAGTTTTAGAGAAAAATATTTTTGCTTTTGGACTTAATGTGAAACTTTTGTAAAATTAAGTCACGTAATGTAAATCAAATAGGTTAACATTTAATACAATTAAATTTAATTGAATTTAAAATATTTAATTATTCAACATAATTTCTTGTT
>QAOA01005756.1:97893-141072 GCA_003255065.1 Cercis canadensis
GTGTTTTCTTTTTAAATATTTTTTTTAAAAATTAATAATTTGGTTATAACTCTGAATTCAAATATATAACTCACAATTTTTTAGAGTGACTTTAGTACCACTTAGCCACAAATCATTTGATCCCTTAAGATTTGTTTAAGAACACATATATTTGTTCTTGTGAATAAACAAGTCTTGAATTATTTTTTATAAAGGGGATCAGTAAAATTGATGATTGAGAGTTTTTTTAAAACTATAAGAGAAAAGCCACATCTATAAAAGCTTTGTAGACAATATTACTGAAAGCATATAAAAATAGTAGAAAATGCATCTCATGTTGCTGTCATGACCTTGACACCTAAATATATTATTAATTCCTAGTTCAACCCTTTCATGTCCAAGAAGTTAAATTAGAGTCATTCACCTCTAAATAAATGAATGAGGTACCTATTTCACATTAATAGATTAAAAGTAAAATCCTAAATTGTTCCAATACAAATAGTCAAATCTCAATTCTATTGCTAATTCACTTACAGGCCAGTGATTTGTACTTTTGTTTTTTAACCAAAGGTTTGTCAACATCTAAAACTAAGCTATATATATATATATATATATATATATATATATATATATTATAATTTTAGCAGTGCGGAAGGGGATATATACGTAATTTACAATAATATTTATAGATTGTCGGCCGAAACAAACTGCTCGAAACCACATTGCATGTTTAATGCCAAAACCCCCTAGAAACACCCATGAGTATGAGCTGATCAACAAATAGAGACCAAATAGACAATTCGACCATAACAAGGGAAAAGACAAAAGTATATTTTTTTCAAACTGAAGCAAGAGGCCACATTTACCCACAAGACTATTTTGAACTCCCAAACCAAACATGCAAATAATCATCCACTTCTGTTTGAACTCGAAATTTACTTCATCAAAAGTTGAAGATCAGAAACCCAATACGAAACAACATTATAATTTATAACGAAAACGATAATATCACACACATTAATCTTAGAGCAATCGCCTGCTACAACAATCCCAGCATTGTCCGTTATAAGAAACGCATACCCAATTGAACACCAGCAAAACCAAGCACAATTCTCCACAACAGAGTTCAAAAACAGAAGCATACACATCCCACTAACCTGAAAATGATTCCTAATACTTTGAAAACAAGAGAGGGATCTTAAATCCCACCAAGCCATTGTATGAACCAACGGAAACCATACAAGAAATCAAAGCAATGGTAAGCTTATTGGGTACCAAATACGACCCAGAAAATAACTAAAAATGAGAAATTTCTCTGCAAAAATTGATATCCACAGTAGAAAAATAATGGGATAAATATGCAGTAAATATGAGGCGCTGACGAAATGGTTAAAGAAGGGAAGAAAAGGTTAAAACTGAGAATACAAAAAGTAAAAGCTCCATTAGTACCTGAGGCCACTATTCTTCGCTATGAAGTTGACAAGGAGAATACTGGGATTGGGATTCCAATGGGCCCAAGCTGTCACGTTAGCAAGATACCAGTTATAATCTATCTGCTATTAAAGGGAGCAAGTCACAGGTTTAAATCAGTAACTGCCGCCGCTTCAGGGTTAAACTAGATAAACTTCAGGAAACGAAGTCAGAGATAGCTTCCCATTTCTGTTTTTCACTCGAATATTTTCAAATGTTTTTGAAAAAATTATCGACAATTATTCTAAGTGTTTGGATAAGATTATTTTAACACTTTTAGAGTTTTTTTTAGACTTATAATGGATTATATGGATTAAAATGTGTGTTTGGGTAAAAAATAAAAATAGTGTTTTACTTAATACCCTTTGATATTTATTTTCGTTATGTGACTCTTTGATATTTTATTAAATCATAAAAGTAATTTATATTCTTTTTGGTAATTTGATATTTAAAAGTAATTTTTTTTAATATAATTCAAACAATAAATTATTATTATAAAATTGATTTTGAATTAACATATCCAAACATAATTCACCCATAATCAATTTTTTTATAACCAATTCTATCATAATTGATTAATAATTAAGTATATAATTTATTAAAGCAAATCCTACTTAAGAGAATTTTCAAGGCACCTACAACGTGTGTTAAATGGTCGAAATATTATTTGACACTATGTGATTATTTTATTTAGACATAATAATTATATACTAAAAAAATAAATATATATTGTATGATAACCACATATTATATAATAATTATATAGTGATAATAAATATTTTAATCATTTCACTGTATGTGATTGATAATTATTTGAAAGACACTTGTCCTTAAAACTAACATTAGAAAATAAGATATAAAGGTGATGATCAATTCCGATGAGGTGCGAGTAGTAGCTCACTGATTTTTAATAAGCTTTTTGTCATAATTCATAGCACACCAATTGCCTATGTGAATAAGAATTGACAAAAAATTGAGTATCAGATAAATATAAATGGTAAGTTAAATATTGTCCATCTTATAAGAAAATAAAATTTGATGTACACCTGTAACAAAAAAAATGATTATGAGTTATATCATTCAGACATAAATACCTTAGGCCATTTTACCTAAGTTCCATAAGTTCCAAAATGAGATGTTTTTTTTTTTTTGTTGTCTTTAGCCGAGGTATCCCCAGGCTTTGCCTAGGACTAATCCTCCGAGTAAAATGAGATGTTTTGATATAAGTTTCCATTAGTTGATTTCATTCAATTACTGCATTTCCACAATGTGAATATATGCATTAAGTGCTCCAATTCCATCAATGATGTTGAGATCTGACCTCTCAAATTCTCATTAAAAGACCCCTGAAAATCCAGGTAGTACTCTTCACCTTGAAGGTGGAGCATTTGAACATGGCCAGTTTGGTTGCTACAGCGAACTCATTTCCATTGGCAGCAATCTCTCTTTTCCTCTTCACTCCCCCATGAAGACAGAAGGCCATAGTCATCCTCCAACCCAGCCTTGAACTCGAGCAGTGCTTGCCTCTCCTTCTCTATGCACCTAACCTCTGTGCCACCAGCGCTCCATGAATGGGATACAAGGAGCTGAAGCTGCAAGTGCAATAGTAACAGAACCATTGCTTGGAACAATATGAGAAAAGCTGTATTCATGATCACTCTCTTGGTAAAATAGATCAATGCTATTAAGGACTATATATATATATATATATATGTAGTCCTGAAATTGAAATGCTCAGGAGTACAATTACTAAAGATCATTCTCTAAGCAAGGTACCGTTATTTCTTTTGGGGACCCACATATTTAGATAAGTTATGCACAAATGCAACTGTCACTCGAATTTTCCATTATCTTCTACTTATATACGTATAAGATATTGGAATAATGGCATGATCTCAGTTTCTTTAAAATTTTCATGTGTTACCCTTTAAAAATTTTCATCTATTATATGTAAATTGTTTTCCTTTCTTTTTTTCTTTTGGCCAATAGAAAGTGAAAGTTAAATTTTTCTGATTAGGGATATATAGGGAATAAAGAATCCAACTCGATATCTCAACCAATTCTATTGTGTTCATGTGCTGTGTCATAATATAATTTTTCATCTTGCCATTGATTAGTTTGTAAAACATAAGGACTTGTAATACTTAACAAAGAACTGCTACTTATTAACAATCTGAAAAAATATGTGGGATTAAGCCTAAAGCATTGATCCAAAGACATGGACTCTAGGTCTTCCAACGTTGCTATTCAAGAGTTGGTGTCTTGAAAATTTCTAGCGAAAAAACAAGAAAAGAAGACTTTGAATATTCTATAGACTTTAAGCAAATGAATGGTTGTCTCTTTCTTACATAAAAGTCATGTTCTATTGTTCTGAAGACTTTGAACAAAGAGATTAAGGGATGAGTTTTATGACAAATACTCATCACTCAAGTCATAAATCAAAGTAGCCCTTTCTTTTGGATTTTCTCATTTTTCTCCCATTCAAGATGGAAAAAAGGGCCCTCTAGTTAAATTAAAAAGTAGAGGTGATTATCTTGAACTTACATATGGATAAGGTATCAGAATAACGGCATGATCTCATAGTTTCTTCCAAATTTTCATGTGTTACCCTTTAAAAGTTTTCATCATGTAAATTGTTTTCCTTTCTTTTTTTTTTTTTTTCTTTTGGCCAATAGAAAGTGAAAGGTAAATTCTTCTAATTATAGGGATATGTAAGGAATAAAAAATCCAACTTGGTATTTAAACCAACTCTATTGTGAGCATGTGCTATGTCATAATATAATTTCATCTTCACATTGATCAGTTTATAAAACATAGAGACCTTGTAATGCATTGATCCAAAGACATGGACTCCAGTTCTTCCAACGTTGCCATCCAATAGTTTGTGGTTTAGAAAATTTGGAGCAAAAAAACAAACAAAGAAGACTTCGAAAATTCTAGAGACTTTAAGCAATGCATGTTCTGAAGAGTTTGAAGAAAGAGATTGTCTCCCTACAGTAAATTAAAAGGATGAGTTGTATGACAAATACTCGTCACTTGAGTCATAAATCAAAGTAGCCTCTTCCTTTTGGTTTTTCTCATGTTTTCCCTTCGAGACGTAAAACAGGACCCACTAGAGATCAAGTTAAAAAGTAGTGGTGATTAATCACAACTCACAAGTAATACATGAAATTTTCCCCTTGATAAATGATGTAACACATATATTTCTATATAGAGCAAATTAGCAAGGTTTGATAGAATCTCAAGAAAATTTCTTTTTGTTTTCCAAATTATGTAGACCTTTGTTATTTAAATGTTGAAAAGCATACATGGAGACGTTTAACTTATCTCAAAGAATAAATTATGAATATGTAATTTCATAAACGAAAAGAAAAATCCATATATATTTAGTTAACCTTGAGAATTAAGACCTAGTTAACTTACTCTTATATGTAATTATACGTTATAACAACACAATATACATTATTCCCAAGTCATAAATGTGTATGATATAATACCATTTTTGGTTCATGGGAGACTATACAACAGAGGTGGCCTATTCCTTTCCACAATCCCTCCCCATACAACAGTGGATAACAAATTCTGCCATAGCGTAGATTTAAGAGAAGAAAATTCCAATGTCGACTTGGATCTATCTCTCTTAGAAGTGGACAATCTAGGTCATTTCCACAAGTGCTGCCTGCCAATTAGGTGGTCCTGAAAGTCCATGGAGGAAAGGCCAGCAATAACAACGAGAGAAAAACAAAAATCAAGGGAAACGAAAAAAGAAAAGAATAATGAACGGGAAAAAGATAATAGATCAAAAAATTATTAGTAGCTTTGAAGAAGTGAGAAGTGAGAAGAGCCCAAGATAAATACAATGACATATATTGTTAAGTGACCAATATGAAGCATTTAGTAGCTCTATCTTCAACATGAAAGCAAATCAACATCTAAACTTTGTGTGTACTAAAATATAAATTCTAAACTTTGCACACGATAAAAGGATTTCAAACTAGGGGCTTAATATACTATTAGCACATATATTAACATAAATGTTTTCAAAAATTTATTTTTGGACTGATCAATGGATGCTGCACTTCAGAGAAATTTTACCTGTCAAATTGTTGTATGACATATTCAATGATTTCAACTTCAGAGATGAGGACCAAAACCACTCAGGAACTATATCTAAAATTCTTGAATCAAAAATATCAAGGTGCATGAAGTTATTTTTCAGTTTGAAAGTAGAGGTGATTTATCACAATTAAGTAATACAGCAAATTTTCCCCTTGATAAATAATGTAACATATTCATATATAGAGTAAATTACATGTACCTCGTTTAGGATTTTGGTTTTCAAAATTATGTACACATTTGTTATTTTAATGTTAGCATGATAAATGGACATAGAAATTGTGTTGATATATTATTTTGTAACCCAATTTACATTATTATTATTTTTTATACCTTTTAAAATAGATTTTTCTCGTTTATTAAAATCTATTGATCAATTATGGAAATTAAGAATATCATGCATGCAAATGCTTTTTGTTGGTTTTAATTTTGTTGTTTATTTGGGTTTATTATTTTAGGTCGAATTGCTTGGGCTTCGTTCTTTGGGTCTTTGTTTAGTTATATTAATATGATCTCATATTAAAACTAATTTATTTGAATTAAAGTTACTTTTTGTTGTTGTAGGTGCTTATTTCTTTTGTCCATTTTGGTGTTAGTGTGGATTGTTGTGTGTTTCTTTTGCCATTTGGTGTGTGGCTGTTTTTAGTTTATTCTTTGTTTTTTTTTTTTTGGATTGAGCTTTGTCTAAAATCTAATTTGATATTGGTCTGATATGTTTTTTGTGTTTTTTTTTAGGGTCATTAGACTGCTGGGCTGAACTTTGTTATGCTTCATTCATATTTTTGGGTTGGGCTGAGCCCACGAAATGGGTTGTTAGCTCAACTTACTTTTTTATTTTCTTAGCTTTTTGTTCTATTATCAATTGGATCAGCTGGCCCACAAGTTGGGCTGTTAGGCCCAGTTTGTTTTTGTTCTTTTTTTTAAAGAGGCATGGCTATGGCATTTTCGCTATGGGCATCTGAATTTTGGTGTATTGAGAACACTACAACAGAAGAACATGGTGACAGGGCTTCCTCAAATTACAGCTTCTTCTCAAGTTTGTGAAAAATGTGTTGTTAGCAAACAACACCGTAGTCAATTCCCACAAGGAAAATCTTGGAGAGCAAAGAAGGCATTAGAGCTTGTTCATTCCGACATTTGTGGGCCAATAACACCACATTCTAATGGAGGTAAAAGATATATAATCACTTTCATTGATGATTATAGTCGTAAGATATGGGTTTATTTTTTGCAAGGAAAATCTGAAGCCTTTGTAGCTTTTAAAAGCTATAAAGCTCTTGTTGAGAAAGAAGTTGGCAACCCAATAAAGGTTCTTCGCACGGATCGTGGTGGAGAATATAACTCGCATGAATTTGCAAATTTTTGTGAGAATCATGGAATCAAGAGACAACTTACAGCAGCTTATACACCCCAACAGAATGGTGTATGCGAAAGGAAGAACCGCACTATTATGAATATGGTGCGAAGCCTTTTGACAACAAGTGGCATTCCAAAAAGTTTCTGGCCTGAAGCAGTTAATTGGAGCATTCATATATTGAACAGAAGTCCCACACTTGCTGTTCAAAATATGACACCGGAGGAAGCATGGAGCAGAAGGAAACCTGATGTAGATCATTTTCGGATTTTTGGGTGTATTGCCTATGCCCATATTCCAGATGAGAAGAGGAGGAAGCTAGATAACAAAGGGAGAAAAATGCATTTTTCTTGGTGTTAGTGATAAGTCAAAAGCTTATAAACTTTACAATCCTAGCACCATGAAAATTGTCATAAGTCGTGATGTGGTATTTGATGAAAAAGACACCTGGTCATGGAATCAAAATGGTGTTAAAGAAAATATTCTAGCAGATTTTGATGATGATGAGAAAGGGCAGCAGCCTATGGAGAATGAGCAAGAAGAGGAAGTCAATCAAAATGTTCCAATAGCTAATCAAAGCCCACTTGCAGCTGAATCACAAAGGCATCAACGTGTCAAAAGAAGACCAGCATGGATGACTAATTATGAGGTAACTGGAGTTGACCAAGGTGATGATCCACTTACACATTTTGCTCTGTTTTCAGATTGTGATCCTACCATTTTTGAAGTGGCTGTCAAAGAACCAAAATGGAGAAAGGCTATGGATGCTGAAATTACAGCCATTGAAAAAAATGATACATGGGAACTATGTGATCTTCCAAATGGGCAAAAGACAATCGGTGTAAAGTGGGTTTACAAGACAAAGCTGAAGGAGAATGGTGAGGTTGACAAGCATAAGGCACGCTTGGTAGCTAAGGGCTACAAGCAGGAGTTTGGTGTTGATTATAAAGAAGTCTTTGCTCCGGTTGCAAGGCATGATACAATCAGACTGGTGATTGCAATGGCAGCTCAAAACTCATGGCCTATCTTCCAGTTGGACGTGAAATCAGCATTCCTCCATGGAGATTTAAAAGAAGAGGTATTTATTGATCAACCTCCTGGTTATGTAAAACTTGGCAATGAGCATAAAGTGTATAAGTTAAAGAAAGCTCTATATGGATTAAAACAAGCTCCACGGGCTTGGTATAATCGTATAGAAACTTATTTTTTGAAGGAAGGATTCCAAAAATGTCCTTATGAACATACACTCTTTATAAAGATTGAAGATGGAGGAAAAATGCTCATTGTTTGCTTATATGTAGATGATTTAATCTACACTGGAAATAATACAGCCATGTTTGGAAGTTTTAAAAAATCCATGATGGCTGAATTTGAGATAACTGATCTTGGCATGATGCATTATTTTCTTGGCATTGAAATGGTGCAGTCTTCTACTGGAATTTTTATTTCTCAAAAGAAGTATGTGCAAGAAATTTTAGACAGGTTCCAAATGAAGAACTGTAATTCAGTTAACACACCAACTGAAGTGGGTCTAAAACTCATCAAAGATCCTGAAGGAAAGAGAGTTGACAGTACTGTTTTCAAGCAAATTGTGGGAAGTTTAATGTATTTGACAGCAACAAGACCAGATATCATGCATGCTGTAAGTCTCATTAGTAGGTACATGGAGCACCCAAGAGAGATGCATCTTCTAGCTGCCAAGAGGATTTTTCGATACTTGAAGGGAACCATTGAATATGGGTTGTTCTTCAAGAAGGGGGATAAATCAGATTTGCTTGCTTTTACTGATAGTGATTACGCAGGTGATTTTGATGATAGAAAGAGCACATCTGGTTATGTATTCATGATGGGTTCAGCAGTTGTTTCATGGTGTTCAAAGAAGCAACCAATTGTCATTTTGTCAACTACTGAAGCTGAGTTCGTAGCAGCAACTGCATGTGCTAGTCAAACCATTTGGCTAAGGAGAATTCTTGAAGAGATGCACTTCAACTAGCAAGGACCCACTCCAATGTTTTGTGACAACACCTCTGCAATCAAACTCTCCAAAAATCCTGTTTTCCATGGGCGAAGTAAACATATAGATGTGAGGTATCACTTCTTGCGTGATCTCACAAGGGATGGAGAGATTGATCTCATTTACTGCAGAAGTGAAGACCAAATTGCTGATATTCTAACAAAGCCTCTCAAGTTTCCTGCATTTCAGAAGCTCAGGAAGCTACTTGGTGTTTGTAAACTGCATGTCATGCATGAAACATCAGTTTAAGGGAGGGATTGTTGAGAAAATTTAGCAATCTGCACGTGGGTTGTCATTGTCCTAGCTTTTAGTTAGCTTTTTTACCTAGTCATAGGAGTTAGTTTTTTAAACGTGGGATAGTGCCCACTTTTATATTGCTAGCAGTTTTATATTAGCCTAACGTGGGCCTAGTGGCTATTTCCATGATAGCCATTAGTTTTATATTAGCAGTTATGTATTAGCCTATTTATAGGCTGTTTTCTTTAATCAATGGATGTAGAACAGTTTCTTCCTACTGTTATTGTTACTGTTATTGTGCATGCAAAACACCTTCAAAGTCTTTTAGATTTTAACAAGACCACACCACACTTGTGTAATCTAGGAAACCTGTTCTGGACAACAATTCCTGCCTTTTGAATTAAATAAATGTAACATGGCTAAAAGCTCTTTGTAATGGGGGTGACAGATTTAAAACGATAATAAAGACACACATGAACATGATACAAGTAGATTCTTCCTCGTCTTAATTACCTAAATCTATACTCTAAACAAGTGAATGGTTTATTTGAGAAGAACCTTCAACGAATGGTGAAGACAAAGCATTGCAGAGCATAAGTTCAATCAACAATGACTGGAGTAATTAGGGGTTTATTAGAGAAGAAGGCTTCTAAATTCCCTGCCACAAGTTTACAAACACCCATATAAGATTCTGAAGTAAAGGCAGCTGAATGTGGTGATAGCACCACATTATCCAATGCAAAGAGCTCTTTAGGAACATGAGGTTCATTCTCAAACACATCCAAACCAGCACCTCCAATTTTGCCTTCAATTAGGCACTCCACCAATTCCTTTTCATCTATATGAGCCCCTCTCCCAACATTGACAATAATCCCTCCTTCTCCAAGTGCCAACATAACTTCTTTGTTGATTATGTGATGCGTTTGCTCATTTAGTGCACAGCAAACAACAAGTGCATTGCTGATAGCTGCAAGGTCCACAACACTGGAATAAAAAGGGTATGAAACAAAAGGCTTTTTATTCCTAGAGTGGTATAATATAATGCAACCAAAAGCCTCAAGCCTCTTAGCCACTTCCCTACCTATGCTTCCCAATCCAACAATCCCAACTCGCTTGCCTCCTAGCTGAAAGTTGAAACATCAATGCTGTTGCTTCATATTATCATCAAATTATGCTTTAAAATTTTGCATATAGCATCCATAGAACAAAAATTTCTATTATTTTTCTGTGTTTGGAGCTTAACTTTGTTAACATCAAAAACTAGTCAAAACTCTTACAAACATTCTCATAAAAAGATTATAGCATTATTTTGCAATGGTGTGTGCAGTCAAGTTAAGTGGTTAGATTAAAGCGTAATTTGCATTCTATGTAGAGAGTAGTATCTATCAAGTATTTATTTTGGTACTTTTGGCTGAGACCTCGGTACCACTAGTATATATCAAGTATAAGTAATAGTATGCAACTAAAGCAATTGTAATTGATGATTCACACCTTAGAACTCAGAGGAAAGTCCCAGGGAGCAGGCCTAAGTGTTGTTCTCATGTATCGATCAGCGGCCGAAATTTTCCTCGTAACATCAATCAACAAACCAATTGCCACATCGGCTACATCCTCAGAGTACAAGGTTCCGGCATTGGCAACCTGCACCCTTCGGCGACGGCACTCCAACAAATCTATATGGTTGGTTCCTGCGCTGTTGGTGACAATGAGACTCAGTGATGGGAGAAGTTGGAGGATATCAGCGGTGATGGGATAGGCGCCAGCACTGAGCAAGGCTTGAAGAGATGAAGGTTCATAGTGATGAGTAGTGAGGAACTGGTGTAGAGGGAGAGGTGAGGCACTTGCATTTATGAAATGGAACTTGTGAGAATACGGAGCTTCGAGCACTGCTGAGAATGTTGTAGAATCAAGAACAAGGACTTGCCTGAGATTATGCGATTGTTTACGCTGATGCTCCTCTGCCATTGATTGGTTAACTAAAGCTCTTAGAACAGAGACAGTGAAGGTGTAAGAAGATGCTGATATGAATGAGTGAATGTTGTTTATGGGGCTACTTTCTTATCTACCTTCTGCAATATCTGCAAGCATATTTTGTTTGTTTGCTTCTTTTTTGGTCATGCATGTCAGCTTGCTTTTGAGCTTTGCATCGACTCCTTGTTCTTTATTAGGAATTTTCAATTAAAAGTTTTGTAATTTTCTTTAGAAAAAATAAAATTTTTAATTTTATACTTTCATAATTACTGTTTTGTAATTTTAAATCTTTTCAATTGACAACAAAACACACCATCAATTTTCAAACCATACTACCCCAAGGTGGTCTTTAATTAGTATATAGATTTTTTTAAATTTTTTAAAAGTCTTAACTTAAAAACATTTCTCATGATTGGTATAAATTCTTTTAAAAAATATATCGCAGGACCTTACAGTTTAATTTAATTTTAAACTAAGTTTCTATAATTTTTTATTTGATTGAAATCCTTAAAATTTAATTTATTTTTTAATTAAATCCTTATTATTAACCTAGTTATAACACCATCAATTTAATAATCACATACCAAACGGTTTGTTCATCTGATTTTTCAATCTGACTTGCTGATTTCCACCCAACATTCATCAGGTTCCGCTACGAACATTGGCCCAAATATTTATCAAGTTTATCAAAATTTTCAACCTGACTTAGTTTCACCCATCATTCATCAGGTTCCGCACGAACATTGGCCCAATACTCTTGCTCACCTATGACTTTTGGGTCTTGTGGCAATTCATTCAATTTAAGAACAAACGTAGGATTGAGGTCATGGATTCTAAAGCAACCATGCCTGCAAATCAAGCTTTGTTCTTACATTTGGTATTTAGAACATCCAAATTCCAATTTGCGGTTTACAGAATCAGTTATGGGGAAAGGAATATTTTTGAAATGAATAGGAAAGAAAATGAGAGTTGGCCAAAAAGAAAGAATGCAAGTTAGCAATACGTAAGCAGTGCCTTCAGAATTGAATGGGAGAGAAAGAAGGGGGAATAGGCAAAGTCAACTTAACTTCGTGGTGCTGGAAATGTTAATTAATTGTCTCACGCGACTTTCATATTTTTATGATTAAAGTCAGGTTTTTTGTTATTTTTATAAGCAAGGATTTTATGATACTATATGAGTATGTTATACTATACTGACGTGACAATCATAAGTAATTTTTAAAAATCATAGAAAATAAAAATAAAAAAATCTATATAATTGTATGAAAAAGTCACTGAGTAGTTGGAGTAATAGCATTGTCTCCATATAAAAATTCATCAATTATTGCTAGCCGGCAACATTTAAATACTCGATATTTTATATGCTTTGCTATGCCCTAAAACTAATCTCCTTATTTACTATACATTAGCATGCTAATTACTTTTAGTCTATGTATTTTGTGGGTTTGTGTTAGAATTAATTAGTATAGTTGTATTATATCAAATTCAATTTTAAAATATTATGACATTAACAATAAGTATTATTAACTTTTATGACAATACTTGCAGCTGCCTCTTCATTAATTGCTGATCCATCTTTTTTTGACATGGGTTACTTTATAAAGATTATCTCGAGATGGTGCATCTCCATTTTTTTGAGTGCATAATAAAAATAATGTTAATACGAACTAATAAAGCTGTTTCCATGTAAACTATATGTAGAGCATATATAATTGTATGGTAGCGTCAAAACAATAAATTTTTCATCGGGTATACCATACTCTTATTTTTAAAATAAATTTAAAAATAATTGACTTATTATTTACGTATTCGCTATTCCACTTTGTATGAGATGCCTCCAAAACTTAAAGGAACGGTCAACTCTCTCTCTCTCTCTATATTATGGATAGGGATTCTAACATCTCTGGGTTCTGCTTGACATCTTGAGGAATTCTACAATTTTTTGTGATTTCTTCCAGTTGATCTGTCCCTTGAACGCGCTGTTTCAAGTTTCGTCGAGAAAATATTCGATATTCATTCTATTGCAGAAATCACCCAAGTAAGTATGAGTTGATCTAAGTAAATATATATGTTAGGTCATCTAAATTTGTATTGATTTTTTCTGTCATTGTTGATTTGCTCTCTGTCTTTCATTTGATCTAGTTAGATTAGATGAGTATGGTCAAATACTGCTATGTAAGAGAGTGTCAATATCATTAAATATTGTTCATTTTCTCTTTGAATTCCACTTGCATGCATCTAAGAACTCGTTCACAATGGCCAAAAAGATAAATAAATAACAACTTCGTTTACAGAAGAATCTCTCCTTTAGAGTCTGTAGAGTGTGTTTGATAAGATCAAAACTAACTCCAGAAATCCACCAGTGTGTTCAATGGATTCAGAATGACAATGGGAACAGAAATTCCAAGGACAGGGAAAATTCTGCAGAATAAAATGACTACTGAAACTAGAGAAAATACAAAATTGAACTAGCTGATAATCTCCCCTTGGCCTTGTCTCCTTCATATAAATTGCACTTATATTTTTAATTACACATGTTATGGATATATAAAGCAACCATATATGCTGCTGTTATATATTACATTGATATTTTTTTGTTTATATATGCCAGGGAAATCCATCATGGATAGAAAAAAGGATGGCTTTTGGCAATATGTTGATGATTCGGGTAATAAGTTGAAGTGCAATTTTTGTGACGAGTTGTTTAGTGGAGGTGCTTCAAGGATTAAATCGCATTTATCTGGAATTAAAAGAAAAGGGATTCGAGCATGTGATAAAGCTCCTGAACATGTTAAAATTGCAGCAGCCTCGGCACTTGATGATTCCAATAAAAGAGTCAAGAGTAGTACTAATTCAATTTATGTTGAAGAGAATTCAGTCAATTCAGATTTGCCAAGTGATATCCCAACAAATTTGCCAATTAGTCCATCAGAAGGTACGCATCAAACTCGACTATGGCTATTTTATCCTTTTTATTTAGGAAAAAAGTGTGTAATGGATGCATCTAAGAACTCGTTCACAATGGCCAAAAAGATAAATAAATAAATAACAACTTCGTTTACAGAAGAATCTCTCCTTTAGAGTCTGTAGAGTGTGATTGATAAGATCAAAACTAACTCCAGAAATCCACCAGTGTGTTCAATGGATTCAGAATGACAATGGGAACAGAAATTCCAAGGACAGGGAAAATTCTGCAGAATAAAATGACTACTGAAACTAGAGAAAATACAAAATTGAACTAGCTGATAATCTCCCCTTGGCCTTGTCTCCTTCATATAAATTGCACTTATATTTTTAATTACACATGTTATGGATATATAAAGCAACCATATATGCTGCTGTTATATATTACATTGATATTTTTTTGTTTATATATGCCAGGGAAATCCATCATGGGTAGAAAAAAGGATGGCTTTTGGCAATATGTTGATGATTCGGGTAATAAGTTGAAGTGCAATTTTTGTGACGAGTTGTTTAGTGGAGGTGCTTCAAGGATTAAATCGCATTTATCTGGAATTAAAAGAAAAGGGATTCGAGCATGTGATAAAGCTCCTGAACATGTTAAAATTGCAGCAGCCTCGGCACTTGATGATTCCAATAAAAGAGTCAAGAGTAGTACTAATTCAATTTATGTTGAAGAGAATTCAGTCAATTCAGATTTGCCAAGTGATATCCCAACAAATTTGCCAATTAGTCCATCAGAAGGTACGCATCAAACTCGGCTATGGCTATTTTATCTTTTTTATTTAGGAAAAAAGTGTGTAATGGTGTAAAATTGACTTAAATTTGAGAAAAGTAATTTCTCATTTTTGTATTTAATTTGTTTTTCAAAATTTCAAAATTACATATTATTCACAAATGAAATAAGGGTCTGTTTGGTAGAAGGGTTAAAAAGGGATAACATTTAAGGGAATAAATTTTACTTTTTTCTTTTATGTATGTTTGGTTCTACAAATGAACAATAAGTAATTTTTTAATAGAATAACTACTATACCAAACATGCTTGTAGCTGAGTGGTATTGAGGTCCTCATCAAAGTTTGTAGGTTTGGTGTTTGAATTCAGAGTTATAGCCAAAAATATATAAAAAAAAATAAAAATAAAGTAACTATTACTTTCCATATAAGTAGGTTAATATTTAAACCCTCATTAGCCTCCTTAAATGTTATTCCATTAAATTTTACCCTTAACTATGTGAGTAGTTTTGTAAACTTGATAACAGTAGGAAAAACTATTGGTAGCCACTAGACGTTATAGAAATTTTAGTGCAAAATTCACTAGACGTATATTTTTCTTTCTTTGATGCCTACATGCGTAAATCCTAGTCCTATGCATGTTTATTTACTCCATATTGTTCCTTGTTATAGGACATGCTAACGGTTATCCATTGCCGACAGTAACAGATATTGTTGGTGAGCAATTTGAGAGACATGTAGAAAAGATAGAAGGGTGGTTAATGAAGGATGAGGTATCAGTTATTGGAGTATGGGGAATGGGCGGAGTGGGTAAAACAGCTTTGATTAAACATATCCATAATCGTATTTTGGAAAGTGTTGACGCCCTTGACTTTGATCGTGTCATCTGGGTTGCTGCCCCAGAATCACAAGATTTTAGCAAGTTGGAATTGCAAAAGGCCATTGCCAAGTCAATGACACTAGATATATCAGATAAGGATGATGAGATAAGCATGGGAGGGAAATTATTAGATGCATTCAAGAGAATAAACAGTTGTTTACTCATTCTAGATGATTTGTGGAATGATATAATTCTGGAAGATGTGGGAATTCCTCTTACACATGGGAGGATCAAACTTATTCTGACAACTCGTTTATTAGATGTGTGCCGAAGTATGAATTGCAAAGAGAATATATTAAAAGTGGAACCGCTTTGTGAGAAAGAAGCTTGGAAGTTGTTTGTCAAGACCTTCGGAGACCATAAAGGACTATCTTCTAACTCTGAGGTATTACGGATAGCAAAGTCTGTTGCAAGGCAATGTGAAGGTTTACCCTTTGCAATTGTTACAATAGCAAGAAGTATGAGAGGAAGGGAAGACATGAAGTGGTGGTACGCATTGGAAAAACTAGAAGACGTATTAGTGAACGGGGAAGACGATATGGAAATATTGATAATTCAAAAATTAAGTCGCAGCTACAATAACTTAAATAAAAAGCTGCAGGGATGCTTTCTTCTTTGTTTATTATTTGATTACTCTCTGCCAATAGAAAAGGGGATCTTGGTAGATAGTTTTCTTTATAATGGTCTGATAAATGCAAGGACGATGTTGGGTCACCCTGATGAAGGTCATGTCTTAGTAGAAAAGCTAGAAAACAAGAGTGTATTGGAAGGGAAAAAAAAAAGTGTAAGGCTGCATAATTTGGTTCGGATCATGGGGCTCAGAATTGCGAAGGAGAGTCATGGATACATGGTAAAAACTAATCAAATGTTGACAGAGATGCCACATTTATGGGAATGGAAAGAAGACGTGCAGAAAGTCTCCTTGGCGGTTAATGATATCAAAGAAATTCCGCTAGGAATATCACCTCGGTGTCCTAACCTTACAACCTTGGTTTTGAATCGTAACCATAACCTACGATTGATCGCAGATGATCTTTTTATCAACATGCCTGCTCTGAGGGAACTTGATTTGTCCGATACTGCTATTGCACGTTTGCCAGATGCTGTTTCTCACTTGGAATCCCTTCTTGTTTTAGATCTTCATCATTGTAAATCATTGATCTACGTGCCTCCATTATCAAAGCTGCGACAGTTAACGGAGCTCGACCTTAGTAATACAGCTATTACTCAACTACCTTTAGGTATGGAAATGCTGATCAATCTTACAAAGCTTTATCTATTTGGAATCGAATCATTGAAAATGTCAGCAGCATCAGTGCTACCCAAATTGACCAATCTCCAAGTCCTATTCCTTGACTGTAAACCAGGATCAATGGATGTCAAAGCACAAGATATACAAGGGCTGAAAAAGCTGGAATTTCTTGTGGCAAGCTTCAATGACCAGGACGAGTTCAATGCCTACGTTAAAAGCACCAGTAGTCGTGGACTCCATTGGTATTTTCTCCAGTTGGGAGCAGTCACTGCGGGATTTAAAGGCGAGCCTACCGATTATCCTTGGCTTAAACATGGTGGTAAAGGTGTAAGGATAAGAAACTGCAATATTCGCTGGGTAGAAACTGAAACTGCCCTCGTTCCAAGAGAGGTTAGGTGGCTGGAAATATTTGATTGTCACGGATGGAAATGCTTATGTGATTTTCTTTCATTTGATTCATCATTTAATGATGCTCAGCTTTGGAATTGTCAAATTTCGTCATGTGATGAGATGGAGTACTTGTTTTGTTTCTCTAGTTCTTGCCCATTCTGCGGCTCTCTCCAAAGGTTTGCAGAACTAGAGTTACAACTCACTTGTCTGCGAAGCTTACGCGTTCTCTATGAGGAAAATATATATGCAGCAACACCATTGCTTTCTCGTCTCACACATCTCACTATTAAAGAATGCAATGGCATCAAGAAGCTGCTGACACCTGGGATGTCAAAAAGTCTCTCACATTTGAAGAAAATTCGGGTTGAATCTTGTGACGCATTGGAGGAAATATTTCCCATATGCAACAATGAAGAGGAAGAATGTCTTATGTTCTTGCTAGTTGGTATTCCTGAAATCATAGTACTCCCAAATTTACAGACTGTGCAATTGCGGAACCTACCAAAACTAAACAGCGTATGCAACGTGACCATGGCCTGTGATTCTCTCCAAGAATTCATCCACGAAGGTTGTCCCAATTGTCAATGGCCAATCATCCAGCCCGATTTTCAGATAATAGAACTCCTGTGAGATGCTATAGATATTTGAGAGTAAAATATTTTTTTTGGTCTTTTAATTATTGGTCAACCATCACTTTAGTCTTTGATTTATTTTTAGTGTCACTTTAGTTTTCAAATTATCATTCCATAGGCCAAATTAGTTAATCCATTAGAACTAATTTTGCCGATGTTGGAATGATAATTTGAGGAATAAAGTGATACAAAAAATAAATCAAAAATTAAAATCATAGTTGATCAATAATTCAATGATCAAAAAAAATATTTTAATCTTTATTTGAAGAGGAACTACGGAGTTAATTAGCCAAATATACAGGCAGGGGATCCACATCTAAATCTCCCAGGTACGCTTGTTTTAATCTTAATGATTCATTTTGCCATCAATACTTGGGAATTTATAACACTTTAATTAGAACTTGAGGAGAAAATAGTAAATATGTTAAATTAACCATAAGGAACACAATTTCAAAATTTAATGATCCCATTTGTTAAAAATAAATGAATCACATTAATATATAATAGAATAAATATGTCAACAATATATGATCAACATTTAATGCTAGAGGATTTGGCAGAAACTCACTCCTTTTCTGCTCTTGTGGAGCGCTGCAGGTCAAGCTTACTTCTGCTTAACCAATGGAGACACACATTCAGCTTCACAAAGATTTGGAGAAAAACAGAGTGATTCTTTTCTTTTTCCTTTTGTAATTCCTATATTCTGTCAGATTGGGAACCCAGCACCGTGCTCCGAGCTGATGACCTGGTCCCTTGTGGATTTTACTTAGCTCTTGTCTGGTTTTTTGGTCTTATTTGTACACTTGCACTTGCTGTGGTGTTTCTGTTTTGATACTCTGTATTGTTTTGTTTTTGGTTTTATGTGTTCACCTCGTAGAATCTAAAATGGCTTTATTTGAAGAACTTGGCTGAGCTGAAGGAAGCTTGTGCCTTTTTTCACCTAAAACGTAGATCTGGAAAGTCATAAACTCATACATAGTGCTAACAAGGCGTGTCAAAAAATGGCTTTGTTAGATTGATTTCTTTCTTTTCCTTCTGAAATTCTTATATTTTGTTAGATTGATTCTTAAGTCCTGAATCATCTTCAGAACAAAAACTAAACATAGATATGCACTCTACTGAATACAAGATTACATGTGATCTGATCGACATTTTAGTAAAAAAAATTAGAATAATTTACAACAAAATTGGATGAGTAGAGGACCCTTTTATTTGTTGGGCCATAATCATATCATAATGTCATCATAGACAAAATTGGATGAATGAGATATCAGATACATAACGAGATGAGATGAGGAAGAAGCTTGAGATTACATCGGCATTTTATCACACTTGTGAATGACTCTAAAGCCTAGCAGTATTGGGACCCCAGCAGCTCTAGTCAATGACTTTCCTCATGGACTCTTCCTTGGTCCTCTTCACCTCATTGGAAACAGCAGCAGAAGATGTTATTTTTGGCATGCTGTTGCAGATACCTCATAACACAGTTCCACCTGCAAATACCAAATATGAATTTTATATTTTGAACCATAAATGCAATACATTAAAAGTATCAATCATGAATCCATAATACATTTGAAAGAGTATTAAACAAATGCATAATGAGATAATACTATACTCAAAAAATCTGCGGTGTATGATTTGTATTAGGAGTGTCAACGTCTTTCTCTAATTCCACACGATTTTGCATTGATCCTAAAATTGCAATATTGTTATACCTAATGACTTGAGATATATAAAGTCACTTTGAATATGAAGAAAATAGCAAGTATATACTATAGGTTATTTAGGATAAGCATCAATCATTATCGTATTATTTAATAACATCTTTATAATTTATGTGCACACTGCACTGTATCTTGTTGTGAGCTCCGTATTTTAGACATCCATGTTACTAATGCTCCTATGATAAGTAAATGACCAAAGTACCAAACCAAACTTCTTTCAAATTTAGGTCATGTTACACTCAATTGTATTTATTTATACCCCACCTTATCCATTTTTCTTTCTCATTATATATCACAAGAGTATCCTATATTATATCATTTTTTATATCAAACATAAAAAAGAGAATTCCAAATTTCTTCATCGATAGAAAAGAGTTTCCTATATTGATTACCTAGATAAACATACTAACATTTTTTATTGATAAAGTATTGACCCCCAATGGTTAGTAAAATAGTTTAGTTCCCATTCCCAACTTATCCCAAAAATCAACTGTCCAAAATTAAAATGTCTCATTTTTTATCTTTAAAATGGACATGTAATAATTCATTTCCTATTTATAATAAATGTCATATCCCAATTATTTGATTACCATTGATATTTTTTTTAAAAAAAAATGAATAATTACTGTCATAATACTTAATTCATTATTACAGTAGTCTCAGTTTGTCTACTTGTAGTAAGTAGTTCTCTTGAGTGGTATGCCAATCTCATCTTTGTACCCTTGAAGCCCAAAGAAAATATAAAATCTTTATACCCTTGAGACCTACTGAGTTGATTTATAGCTCTTGGTACCAATAGGCCTTATTCTTCAATAAAATTATCTAAGGCCATTTAACAAAAAAAAAAAAAAAAAAAAANAAAAACTTCTCATAATATGACACCATAGCAAATGATTGAAAATTATAATCAAATGTCATTGAAAAAAAAAAACTTATGTCTAAAATAAAGAAATAATCAACAACTCATCTTTTTAATCAAATAACTTCATGCACTCAAATTTTCTTTTACAATATTCCTATAATTTCACAATTTAAGCAATGAAAACTATTTTTAAACTTGAACAAAACCATATGCTTGTACATTGTAGTTAACACATTAATTAGCTCCTTCGTACGCCAATCTTAACACATGAATCACTTTTACCTCCCAACTCCTTTTAAGCGAATGCCTTATATCATTGATAATACACCCATATAAATGGAAGGTCACATCAGCAAAGTCTATCAAGTGCACTGCCTCTTGGGAATTTGATTCACATATAGTTTTCTAATGCCTTTATTCCAACAAAATATCAGACCATGCCTTATTGTAGTAAATTCAGCTTTTAGATTGCTACCCATGCCTATAGAACCACATAAACCACCAAGCCACCCCTTGATGATCTAGAATAATCAACCTGATCTCCCTAGGTTCCCAAAACTACCACCATCGACATTTAGCTTAATGGTCTCTATACTTGAAGACTGCCAATGTATCAATTGCACTTCTCTTTCTTACTTTCTCGCTTTTCCAAAAAAAAATTACTACAAGTTAAACCATCACCTGGATCTTATTAACACTCACAATCAATAGAGTGCCAAGCCTTTCAAAAACCTATTCATTGTGCTTTCTCCATATCCACCACAATGTGTAGTAGAAGAGAATGTGCGCCTTCGTTATCCCCTTTCCTATATTCCCATTTATATAAAACCAAGCATTCAATTTTTTTTTCCCAAAAGCTACTATCTACACTAAAACCCAGATAGACGTGATTTATAGCAGCCTTAAGATAATGCATTGTATTTTCTATATCAAACTTGCACTTGTTGCATAAGGAATTTTGACTAAGGTGTCTGCAAGCACGAAACCAATTTGTAGGTATGGCGTCATGAAGGATTAGCCACATCAAAACTTTAATTTGTTCTGGAGCCGCAAGCTTCCATACCTAATTCCACCTATGATATCCATCTGATTTTTTTTTTCTTAGATATTAACCAATCATACCTATCCTTCATACCTAGTTGTGGTATTTCTCTAAACAATCATGTCTTAAATATCACCATACTGAGCAACGGCACCCTAAAGATCTTATCTAAAACATAAACATTTCCATATCAAAGTCTTCATATTTGGATGTGATAATAATTACTAATAATGCTAATGATAATGCATTTTAGGAAATGCATAACCACAACATGTTGAAGATCACCTGTATAGGAACTTATCTAACAAAAATAGATCAACCTTGGTCATAGTATCTATTTAAATATCAAAATGAAACATCTTAATTTTTTACATTCCTAGTCAATTCTCTAAGCAATCAATTTTTAAAAAGAAAATGAACCTAATCATGAGAATGAAAAGAAAATGAATGTTTCATTTTTATTGAAACTTCTTTCATTGAATTAATCTTAAAATTTCTATCCAATTTCATATTTGCCTTATTCTTCCTATACCATGATGTATTTCCACTACCATTATTTTGTATCGATAATCTTGTTTCTACTTTAATTCCCACCCCCATTTCTTTTCATGCCATTATCTTTAGTAGGAAGACCCAATGGATTAACTGAATTTATAAATATATAAATTATACTAAAGTAGAAGAATTGTAGGAGATACTACAGTAATTATTTTTTCCATGTGTTATTCAATGATGGTTTAGTTTTTTCATTTTTTTCATCCAAAACTTCCTTCTTCCCTCATTTTAGTCTACACACATCCCTTTATTATCTTTGTCTTCTGATTACACATGTAATCATTTTTTTCACCATTTTTTCTCTTATCTTCCCTTGCCATCTCTTTTCTTTCCCATGTATCATTTATTCCGATCTTTATCTTGATGCCATATTTCATTTTTCCTATATGTTTTTATCAACTACTTTTCAATCTCCCCATACTTCAACAATTTTCTTTGATTCCTTTATTACCAATTTTTATTTTTTCTATGCATCTCTTTGATTCATACTTCCTTTGTCCTACACATTTCAAAGGTATTCACAACTTTTATGTTCCCTCTCGTCTCTTGATAGTAGTTCACGAAGAATATTGAATTACCAGTAGAAAAAGTCTTTGTGAAAAACAGAGATCATAAGATAAAAAAAAACACTCTTGAAGCCCAAGGCATCTTGGAAGCCATTTTTTCTCTACTCAAAGACAGTGTTTTTCCAAAATAGCTTTTTATTATTTTTATACTTTTATATATATTGTGAGATTGGTGAATATTTTTCTCTTTTTCTTCTATATTTACTCTCTATATTTTCTATTTTTCCTCTAAAAATATTGCACGGCCTCTTTGCAAGTCGAACACCAAAATCAACAGGCATAACATGTTGGATCAGGGACTCAATATGTCTTACATGGTGGAGTTGCTTTCACTAAAAGCCTTTGACTTTTGTCTTTCCTGCTACTTTAGTTGCTCCATTTACATTTGGGTGAATATATTTTATTTAAACTTGCAATTGGTTATGTTTATGGCTAAGTATTTATGCTCCTAGCAAAAGTTTTTCATGTGTTGAATGTCAGTGAATGTTGAAGAACTAAATGCAGCTCATTCACACTTTTTTTTTGGTTTCTGTTAGACTATGGTAAGCCGGTTATTCTTTTAAGAAGCTCTTTAGCATAACTTAAGTTTCTCGCTATCTGCTATTTTGTTTTCAAATTTTATGTTATTTCTACTTTAGGTTAACCCTTTGATTTTGGTAATTTTTTTCATTCTCCCAACTGTGTTGTGGATATGTTTTTGTGCTTTCAACAACTACATTTGACAATGGAACCATTGATGATCGTTGCTTCCCTTAAAGTACTTTTACTTCTATCTAAAACACACCTATTTGTTCTCTCTTATTCCTTAGCCAGAATACCATCCTATCTTTCTATCCTTTGGAAGACACCAACAATAAAATAATTACCATAATTTGCTATTTTGTTGTGGTCATTTTTCACATACATGGCCAATTAAAACAATACATTTTAACTTATTGTTAATTCATCTCAATTTTAGAGTGACTGAATTCATACACAACATACTTCCAAGTTTGTAGTACATTGTGATGCATTTTAACCTACTAACATCAAGATATCTACCAATAGAATATTCTACAAATTGAAAGGATCTATATATTATTAGTATTTTCCAAAAAAAAAATAATGGAAGAAAATAATTAGAATGAAAAACCAAAAGAATTTAATAAAACTGACACATAGATTAAATGTTCTAAGATGGATAAATTTAATAGAAATCACATTTCAAAATTAGTTAGCATCCTAAAATTTTATGAAAATACTCACCAACGAAAAAAGTAATTTATAATCAAGATAATAATTTAGATTTCTCTTTATATTAAAGAGATAAGATTATGGTCAGTGTTAATTGAGGCAGACAAATAGAACAAAGTCTCTTGGAAGTTTAACTCCCCAAATATATTTTTGTAGGTATAACACCCATGCGCTAACTAAAAGTCAATTAATTCATTTTTTAAAGTTTGATCTATTTGCAAGTTTACACATAAAATTATGTAAAATGTTAGCAATAATCTTGTACAGTATAAAATTTGTTTACCAAGAAGTACATCATCTAATAAAGGCAGTAGAAACAAAGTTGACATCTATATATTATTTCCCATACATTTAATCGTCTGTGGCGGGGCACTAGTTTTTTAAATATAAATCCTTAAAAGAAGGAAAATTGCAATGAAAAGCCTAAATAGTTCATGTAGGTGTGTCATGTGAATAGTTATTGGAAGTGAGAACTCTTTGTGTAATTAGGTGCATTAAATTCTTTTTTTAACCAAAAAAAAAAAGTATATTAACAGTAAAGTTGGTGATTGGGAGTGTTTTTTTTTAATATTTTTAAAAAAAAATTGGTGGTGTTTTCTTTTTAAATATTTTTTTTAAAAATTAATAATTTGGTTATAACTCTGAATTCAAATATATAACTCACAATTTTTTAGAGTGACTTTAGTACCACTTAGCCACAAATCATTTGATCCCTTAAGATTTGTTTAAGAACACATATATTTGTTCTTGTGAATAAACAAGTCTTGAATTATTTTTTATAAAGGGGATCAGTAAAATTGATGATTGAGAGTTTTTTTAAAACTATAAGAGAAAAGCCACATCTATAAAAGCTTTGTAGACAATATTACTGAAAGCATATAAAAATAGTAGAAAATGCATCTCATGTTGCTGTCATGACCTTGACACCTAAATATATTATTAATTCCTAGTTCAACCCTTTCATGTCCAAGAAGTTAAATTAGAGTCATTCACCTCTAAATAAATGAATGAGGTACCTATTTCACATTAATAGATTAAAAGTAAAATCCTAAATTGTTCCAATACAAATAGTCAAATCGCAATTCTATTGCTAATTCACTTACAGGCCAGTGATTTGTACTTTTGTTTTTTAACCAAAGGTTTGTCAACATCTAAAACTAAGCTATATATATTATAATTTTAGCAGTGCGGAAGGGGATATATACGTAATTTACTCCCACGAAGCAAGAAAGAGGCCAGGAGGACGAATGAGCAACCGGGTACAATCCAGTAAGAACATGGCACATCTCGTTTTAGTAAACCGAATATCTCAGATGCCTTTAATTTTTTTTAAAAGCAAGAAGGGAAAAAATAATAAATCCCTTGGTCAAGAACAATTATAAAATGGAAAGTGGGAACCACCAAAAGGAAATATTTTAGCTAAACTACCAGCAAAGCATTTGACCGAACACATCGGTTTGCTTATTCAGTCTTCGCTTTGACTGGCTTTGCAAATGCCGAGCCCGAAATTAGGTTTTTTGGTTTAACTAGTAAACCTGTATTATCAATTGAATATGGATATATGCACAAATGCAACTGTCACTCGAATTTTCCGTTATCTTCTACTTATATACGTATAAGATATTAGAATAATGGCATGATCTCAGTTTCTTTAAAATTTTCATGTGTTACCCTTTAAAAGTTTTCATCTATTATATGTAAATTGTTTTCCTTTCTTTTTTTCTTTTGGCCAATAGAAAGTGAAAGTTAAATTTTTCAGATTAGGGATATATAGGGAATAAAGAATCCAACTTGATATCTCAACCAATTCTATTGCGTGCATGTGCTGTGTCATAATATAATTTCATCTTGCCATTGATTAGTTTGTAAAACATAAGGACCTTGTAATACTTAACCAAGAACTGCTACTTATTAACAATCTGAAAAAGTATGTAGGATCAAGCCTAAAGCATTGATCCAAAGACATGGACTCTAGGTCTTCCAACGTTGCTATTCAAGAGTTGGTGTCTTGAAAATTTCTAGCGAAAAAACAAGAAAAGAAGACTTTGAATATTCTGTAGACTTTAAGCAAATGCATGGTTGTCTCTTTCTTACATAGAAGTCATTTTCTATTGTTCTGAAGACTTTGAACAAAGAGATTAAGGGATGAGTTTTATGACAAATACTCATCACTCAAGTCATAAATCAAAGTAGCCCTTTCTTTTGGATTTTCTCATTTTTCTCCCATTCAAGATGGAAAAAAGGGCCCTCTAGTCAAGTTAAAAAGTCGAGGTGATTATCTTGAACTTACATATGGATAAGGTATCAGAATAACGGCATGATCTCATAGTTTCTTCAAAATTTTCATGTGTTACCCTTTAAAAGTTTTCATCTATTAATATGTAAATTGTTTTCCTTTCTTTTTTTTTTCTTTTGGCCAATAGAAAGTGAAAGGTAAATTCTTCTAATTATAGGGATATGTAAGGAATAAAAAATCCAACTTGGTATTTAAACCAACTCTATTGTGAGCATGTGCTGTCTCATAATATAATTTCATCTTCCCATTTATCAGTTTATAAAACATAGAAACCTTGTAATGCATTGATCCAAAGACATGGACTCCAGTTCTTCCAACGTTGTCATCCAATAGTTTGTGGTTTAGAAAATTTGGAGCAAAAAAACAAACAAAGAAGACTTCGAAAATTCTAGAGACTTTAAGCAATGCATGTTCTGAAGAGTTTGAAGAAAGAGATTGTCTCCCTACAGTAAATTAAAAGGATGAGTTGTATGACAAATACTCATCACTTGAGTCATAAATCAAAGTAGCCTCTTGCTTTTGGTTTTTCTCATGTTTTCCCTTCGAGATGTAAAACAGGGCCCACTAGAGATCAAGTTAAAAAGTAGTGGTGATTAATCACAACTCACAAGTAATACATGAAATTTTCCCCTTGATAAATGATGTAACATATATATTTCTATATAGAGCAAATTAGCGAGGTTTGATAGAATCTCAAGAAAATTTCTTTTTGTTTTCCAAATTATGTAGACCTTTGTTATTTAAATGTTGAAAAGCATACATGGAGATGTTTAACTTATCTCAAAGAATAAATTATGAATATGTAATTTCATAAACGAAAAGAAAAATCCATATATATTTAGTTAACCTTGAGAATTCAGACCTAGTTAACTTACTCTTATATGTAATTATACGTTATAACAACACAATATACATTATTCCCAAGTCATAAATGTGTATGATATAATACCATTTTTGGTTCATGAGAGACTATACAACAGAGGTGGCCTATTCCTTTCCACAATCCCTCCCCATACAACAGTGGATAACAAATTCTGCCATAGTGTAGACTTAAGAGAAGAAAATTCCAATGTCGACTTGGATCTATCTCTCTTAGAAGTGGACAATCTAGGTCATTTCCACAAGTGCTGCCTGCCAATTAGGTGGTCCTGAAAGTCCATGGAGGAAAGGCCAGCAATAACAACGAGAGAAAAACAAAAATCAAGGGAAACAAAAAAAAAAAAGAATAATGAACGGGAAAAAGATAATAGATCAAAAAATTATTAGTAGCTTTGAAGAAGTGAGAAGTAAGAAGAGCCCAAGATAAATACAATGACATATATTGTTAAGTGACCAATATGAAGCATTTAGTAGCTCTATCTTCAACATGAAAGCAAATCAACATCTAAACTTTGTGTGTACTAAAATATAAATTCTAAACTTTGCACACGATAAAAGGATTTCAAACTAGGGGCTTAATATACTGTTAGCACATATATTAACATAAATGTTTTCAAAATTTTATTTTTGGACTGATCAATGGATGCTGCACTTCAGAGAAATGGCAGAATTGGACATTCAAATTAATGAAGATTATGAAATTTTACCTGTCAAATTGTTGTATGACATATTCAATGATTTCAACTTCAGAGATGAGGACCAAAACCACTTAGGAACTATATCTAAAATTCTTGAATCAAAAATATCAAGGTGCATGAAGTTATTTTTCAATTTGAAAGTAGAGGTGATTTATCACAATTAAGTAATACAGCAAATTTTCTCCTTGATAAATGATGTAACATATTCATATATAGAGTAAATTACATGTACCTCGTTTAGGATTTTGGTTTTCAAAATTATGTACACCTTTGTTATTTTAATGTTAGCATGATAAATGGACATAGAAATTGTGTTGATATATTATTTTGTAATCCAATTTGCATTATTATTTTTTTTATACCTTTTAAAATAGATTTTTTCTCGTTTATTAAAATCTATTGATCAATTATGGAAATTAGGAATGTCATGCATGCAAATGCTTTTTGTTGGTTTTAATTTTGCAGTTTATTATTTTAGGCCAAATTGCTTGGGCTTCGTTCTTTGGGTCTTTGTTTAGTTATATTAATATGATCTCATATTAAAACTAATTTATTTGAATTGAAGTTACTTTTTGTTGTTGTAGCTGCTTATTTCTTTTGTCCATTTTGGTGGTAGTGTGGATTGTTGTGTGTTTCTTTTGCCATTTGGTGTGTGGCTGTTTTTAGTTTATTCTTTTTTTTTTTTTTTTTTNTTTTTTTTTTTTTTTTGGATTGAGCTTTGTCTAAAATTTGATTTGATATTAGTCTGATATGTTTTTTTTAGGGTCATTAGATTGCTGGGCTGAACTTTGTTATGCTTCACTCATATTTTGGGGTTGGGCTGAGCCCACGAAATGGGTTGTTAGCTCAACTTGCCTTTTTATTTTCTCAGCTTTTTGTTCTATTATCAATTGGATCAGTTGGCCCATGAGTTGGGTTGTTAGGCCCAATTTGTTTTTGTTCTTTTTCTTAACTTACTCTTTTTGGTCATGTTAATCATTTTTATTTGCTAATTGGGCCAGTCCGAATTAGGCCAACCCATTAATGTATTTAATTTCTTTTTTTGCTTATTAGAATTAGACATTTGTTTCTTTTAATTAGGCTATATTATCTTTTATTGGGTTTACCTTTTATTTAAGAGTTATAACATTTGATGTGTTTGGTTATTATTTTTATTTTATTTTATTTTTTAGACCTTTTTATTGTTAGGGCCCTTGTTTGTTTTTGGCTATTCTAATTCATTTATTTAATAACATTTATTTATTTATTCTTTGCCTATGATTATTGTCACTTTTATTTTATCTTAAGGGTCCCAGTTTATTTATTTTACATGTTTTATGCATTTCATATTACACCTAATCATTTTTGTAAATCAAATCAAATCCCGACGACAGACTAAGTTAAGGATAATTGTGTTGACAATTTTTTTGAATTTTCTTGAGATGAGGGATAATTTCTTGATTATGCAAGAAGTATTGGCGTAGTCAATGAAATTTTCAATATTATTTTATTTCTTTAATTATTATATCTTTGTCATTTATTTATTTGTTTTTTACACTATATTTCATCTTATTACGTTTTATCATCATTTTTACTTATGGTAGAATAAGATTACTGACGAGAGAATAATCAAAATTAGTCATAATAATAGCAACATTTTGACATTCCAGAGGTAAAGAGATCTCTATAATTTTGCCGGAGGTACTGGCGAGGCTTGAGGTCGACCCTTGATAAAAATCTTTTCTATGTATAATTTTCCCTAAAATTAAACCCTAAGTATGACATCCTAATTTCATTTGCCTTAAACTGTGGGTTAAGATTACCGACAAGGTAATAATCAAAATTAGCCATAATGATGACGACGTTTTGACATTCCGGAGGAAATGAGTGTCACTTTAGTTTTTCCAGATATACTAGTGGGTTTAAAGAAAGATCTTTAATAAAAAAATATTTTACCATAAATCTCTACTTTTAATATGCATAATAAATTGTATTTTCATGCATTTTATAGTATCATTTTAGTTATTAAACATGTTAAAACATTGCCTATGACATAATAGATTGGGGGAAGATTGTAATAACAATCACTGTCTCTACCCAATAGTCTTGAGGCATCATTTTAGGTTTTGCCAAAAGGGTTGGCGAGACCTAACCAAACACTAATTTATTTTAAAACATAATGTTAGGACCAACGTAATTCATTTAAAAGATAACAAATGATTAAATGAGTAATCGTTCTAAGAACGAACATTATAGGGTGCTAATACATTTTCTACATGTAATCAACCCTCGAATCTGAACTCTTAAAACATAGACATTTCTTTTTTAGGTGTCCAATCGTACCATTCCATTTGTTTAAAAATAGAATAAAATGATTGGTGGCGACTTCATTCTCTTACATTTCTTGCATATCATATCATATCTTTTTTTTTTTTCATGGGGGTTTCGCCGCTCTGCATCACACTCCAAAAGGGACGTTGCAACATATAAGTACCTTTATCTTCAACATGAAAACAAATCAAATTCTAAACATTGAGCACACGTATGATAAAAGGATTCTAAACTAAAGCCTATAGCAAAGTTACAAGTCTTACAACAATTCATACAAACTAATACGATGGGAACTAATTGCCCATTAAGTAAATCATCTCAGTTGTAAGATTCAAAAGCTCAACCAATCAACCATGTTTGTAGAATTAAGAGTATTAACTCAAAGTGCTTTTGTCACCTTATGATTAATGCGCAGATTGAATAGGATATGGGAAAACATAAAAGTAATGTGGGAGAAACTGAATACACAAATATACAGGTTCATAATGCTGAAGTCAAGTAAATCAAAAAAAAATAATGGTGAAGTCAAGAAAAAAGTCTTGCTTGAGTCGAACTATAACTTTAACTGGGGCCAAAAGTCAATCATGCAAATTTTTTTTTTTGGAAAAAGTCCAATTTACTTTTTTAAACTCTATCTGGTGTGCGGCTTACCTCCAAAATTTTCAAGACATGTAAATAACTCTCATGAACTATGAAAATATGTACAAAACCCTCATATCACATATTGCCATCCAAAATTGGACAGAAATAGCACATGTGTGATATGTGATTCACTTAATCCCTTTTTTACACTAATTAAACATAATTAGTGAATTATTAAAATAACAAACAAACATGGTAAGCACATGATTAGTGTACGTTTGCCTTGCTTATCACGTTGTTTTTTTTTTAACTTTAATTATTCACTAATCATGAAGTTATGAACTATCTCTAACTAGAAACGAAAGGTTGAATTTAAGAGTGGAGAAACTGTATTCGATAACCGCAAGTACCATATAGCAGCGAAGGATTGGGAATGGAGAAGGTGCAGATAACCCAACTGAAACTCAACTTGGATTCGAGGGAAAGGCCGCAATTGAGGGGTTTAAGCGTAAATTTGACCCATAAAAAGAAATACGGATAATGTCATCATTATGTTATCACTTATATTACATGAAAAAAAAATGTATATTTGACGATATAGAAAAATTAAACAAAATGCCTATATAATATAATATCAATAATTTTATTATCAACTTTTTTTTTTGGCATTTGACCTTCGAAGAAATTTTTTGTAAATTTTGAAAAAGAAATAGGGAAAGTGCTATTAATTTCAACTCATCTAAGGGGATGTGCTGCAAAGAATTGCAACTCCCAGCCCATAAGACCACACCACACTTGTGTAATCTAGGAAACCAGTTCTGGACAACAATTCTTACCTTTTAAATTAAATAAATGTAACTTGGCTAAAAGCTCTTTGTAATGGGGGTGACAGATTTAAAACGATAATAAAGACACACATAAACATGATACCAGTAGATACTTCCTCGTTTTATTTAAATCTATACTCTTGTAGATAGTCAGTTTTAGGCCCAATACACTCAGGCCCATTTGGCTAAAGGCCCACATCATCAAATCTCTATATGTCCATCGTATCCCTTAGTCATCATTTATAAATAGCCCCCAACAATAGGTATACATACTTTTTTCCTTCTTCAACATTTATTATACTCTCTAGCTCGGACCGTGCTAACTTAAACATCGGAGCTCAGGTATCACCACCCGACTCTTGACAATCTATTGTTGTGCAGTTATTACACGTTCAATCTGGCCCTATCTACCTTCAACTACCAGCTCAGATCAAGCATCGTCAACTTTGAACAAGTGAATGGTTTATTTGAGAAGAACTTTCAACTAGTTGTGAAGACAAAGCATTGCAGAGCATAAGTTCAATCAACAATGACTGGAGTAATTAGGGGTTTATTAGAGAAGAAGGCTTCTAAATTCCCTGCCACAAGTTTACAAATACCCATATAAGATTCTGAAGTAAAGGCAGCTGAATGTGGTGATAGCACCACATTATCCAATGCAAAGAGCTCTTTAGGAACATGAAGTTCATTCTCAAACACATCCAAACCAGCACCTCCAATTTTCCCTTCAATTAGGCACTCCACCAATTCCTTTTCATCTATATGAGCCCCTCTCCCAACATTGACAATAATCCCTCCTTCTCCAAGTACCAACATAACTTCTTTGTTGATTATGTGATGCGTTTGCTAATTTAGTGCACAGCAAACAACAACTGCATTGCTGGTAGCTGCAAGGTCCACAACACTGGAATAAAAAGGGTATGAAACAAAAGGCTTTTTATTCCTAGAGTTGTATAATATAATGCAACCAAAAGCCTCAAGCCTCTTAGCCACTTCCCTACCCATGCTTCCCAATCCAACAATCCCAACTCGCTTGCCTCCTAGCTGAAAGTTGAAACATCAATGCTGTTNCCACAAGTTTACAAATACCCATAAAAGATTCTGAAGTAAAGGCAGCTGAATGTGGTGATAGCACCACATTATCCAATGCAAAGAGCTCTTTAGGAACATGAAGTTCATTCTCAAACACATCCAAACCAGCACCTCCAATTTTCCCTTCAATTAGGCACTCCACCAATTCCTTTTCATCTATATGAGCCCCTCTCCCAACATTGACAATAATCCCTCTTTCTCCAAGTGCCAACATAACTTCTTTGTTGATTATGTGATGCGTTTACTCATTTAGTGCACAACAAACAACAACTGCATTACTGGTAACTATAAGGTCCACAACACTAGTATAGAAAATGGTATGAAACAAAAGGCTTTTTATTCCTAGAGTTGTATAATATAATGCAACCAAAAGCCTCAAGCCTCTTAGCCACTTCCCTACCCATGCTTCCCAATCCAACAATCCCAACTCGCTTGCCTCCTAGCTGAAAGTTGAAACATCAATGCTGTTACTTCATATTATAATCAAATTAAGCTTAAAATTTTGCATATATCATCCATAGAGCAAAAATTTCTATTATTTTCTTGTGTTTGGAGCTTAACTTTTGTTCGCATCAAAAACTAGTCAAAGTTCTTACAAAGATTCTCATAAAAGGCATTTTTAGGCGGTTAGATTAAAGTGTAATTTGCATTCTATGTAGAGAGTAGTATTTATCAAGTATTTATTTTGGTACTTTTGGTTGAGACCTCGGTCCCACTAGTATATATCAAGTATAAGTAATAGTATGCAACTAAAGCAATTGTAATTGATGATTCACGCCTTAGAACTCAGAGGAAAGTCCCAGGGAGCAGGCCTAAGTGTTGTTCTCATGTATCGATCAGCGACCGAAATTTATGAAATAACATCAATCAACAAACCAATTGCCACATCGGCTACATCATCCTCAGAGTACAAGGTTCCGGCGTTGGCAACCTGCACCCCTCGGCGGCGGCACTCCAACAAATCTATATGGTTGGTTCCTGCGCTGTTGGTGACAATGAGACTCAGTGAAGGGAGAAGTTAGAGGATATCAGCGGTGATGGGATAGACGCCAGCACTGAGCAAGGCTTGAAGTGATGAAGGTTCATAGTGATGAGCAGTGAGGAATTGGTGTAGAGGGAGAGGTGAGGCACTTACATTTATGAAATGGAACTTGTGAGAATACTGAGCTTCGAGCACTGCTGAGAATATTGTAGAATCAAGAACAAGGATTTGCCTGAGATCATGGGATTGTTTACGCTGATGCTCCTCCGCCATTGATTGGTTAATTAAAGCTCTTAGAACAGAGAGAGTGAAGGTGTAAGAAGATGCTGATATGAATGAGTGAATGTTGTTGATGGGGCTACTTTCTTATCTACCTTCTGCAATATCTGCAAGCATATATTTGTTTGTTTGCATCTTTTTTGGTCATGCATGTCAGCTTGTTTTTGAGCTTTGCGCCGACTCCTTGTTCTTTATTAGGAATTTTCAAGTAAAAGTTTGGTAATTTTCTTCAGAAAAAATAAAATTTTTAATTTTATACTTTCATAATTACTGTTTTGTAATTTTAAATCTTTTCAATTGACAACAAAACACACCATCAATTTTCAAACCATACTACCCCAAGGTGGTCTTTAGTATATAGATTTTTTTAAATTTTCTAAAAGTCTTAACTTAAAAACATTTCTCATGATTAGTATAAATTCTTTTAAAAAATATATCGCAGATCCTTACAGTTTAATTTAATTTTAAACTAAGTTTCTATAATTTTTTATTTGATTGAAATCCTTAAAATTTAATTTATTTTTTTAATTAAATCCTTATTATTAACCTAGTTATAACACCATCAATTTAATAATCACATACCAAACGGTTTGTTCATCTGATTTTTCAATNTCTATAATTTTGCTAGAGGTACTGGCGAGGTTTGAGGTCGACCCCTGATAAAAATATTTTCTATTCATAATTTTCCCTAAAATTAAACCCTAAGTATGACATCCTAATTTCATTTGCCTTAAACTGTGGGTTAAGATTACCGACAAGGTAATAATCAAAATTAGCCATAATGATGGCGACGTTTTGACTTTCCGGAAGTGATGAGTGTCACTTTAGTTTTTCCAGATATACTAGTGGACTTAAAGAAAGATCTTTAATAAAAAATCTTTTACCATAAATCTCTACTTTTAATATGCATAATAAATTGTATTTTCATGCATTTTATAGTATCATTTTAGTTATTAAAAATGTTAAAACATTGCCTATGACATAATAGATTGGGGGAAGATTGTAATAACAATCATTGTCTCTACCCAATAGTCTTGAGGCATCATTTTAGATTTTGCCAGAAGGGCTGGCGAGACCTAACTAAACACTAATTTATTTTAAAACATAATGTTAGGACCAACGTAATTCATTTAAAAGATAACAAGTGATTAAATGGGTAATCATTCTAAGAACGAACATTGTAGGGTGCTAATACAATTTCTACATGTAATCAACCCTCGAATCTGAACTTTTAAAACATAGACCTTTCTGTTTTAGGTGTCCAATTGCACCATTTCATTTGTTTAAAAATAGAATAAAATGATTGGTGGCGACTTCATTCTCTTACATTTCTTGCATATCATATCATGCATCATATCATATCTTTTTNTTTTTTTTTTTTTTGGTGAGGGTTTCGCTGCTCTGCATCACACTCCGAAAGGGACGTTGCAACATATAAGTACCTTTATCTTCAACATGAAAACAAATCAAATTCTAAACATTGAGCACACGTATGATAAAAGGATTCTAAACTAAAGCCTATAGCAAAGTTACAAGTCTTACAACAATTCACACAAACTAATACGATGGGAACTAATTGCCCATTAAGTAAATCATCTCAGTTGTAAGATTCAAAAGCTCAACCAATCAACCATGTTTGTAGAATTAAGAGTATTAACTCAAAGTGCTTTTGTCACCTTATGATTAATGCACAGATTGAATAGGATATGGGAAAACATAAAAGTAATGTGGGAGAAACTGAATACACAAATATACAGGTTCATAATGGTGAAGTCAAGAAAAAAGTCTTGCTTGAGTCTAACTATAACTTTAACTGGGGCCAAAAGTCAATCATGCAAAAAAAAAAAATTTGGAAAAAGTCCAATTTACCTTTTTAAACTCTATCTGGTGTGCGGCTTACTCCCAAAATTTTCAAAACATGTAGATAACTCTCATGAACTATGAAAATATGTACAAAACCCTCATATCACATATTGCCATCCAAAATTGAACAGAAATAACACATGTGTGATATGTGATTCACTTAATCCCTTTTTTACACTAATTAAACATAATTAGTGAATTATTAAAATAACAAACAAACATGGTAAGCACATGATTAGTGTACTTTTGCCTTGCTTATCACGTTGTTTTTTTTTTTTAACTTTAATTATTCACTAATCATGAAGTTATGAACTATCTCTAACTAGAAACGAAAGGTTGAATTTAAGAGTGGAGAAACTGTATTCGATAACCGCAAGTACCATATAGCAGCAAAGGATTGGGAATGAAGAAGGTGCAGATAACCCAACTGAAACTCAACTTGGATTCGAGGGAAAGGATGCAATTGAGGGGTTTAAGCATAAATTTGACCCGTAAAAAGAAATACGGATAATGTCATCATTATGTTATCACTTATATTACATGAAAAAAAATGTATATTTGACGATATAGAAAAATAAAACAAAATGCCTATATAATATAATATCAATAATTTTATTATCAACTTTTTTTTTTGGCATTTGACCTTCGAAGAAATTTTTTGTAAATTTTGAAAAAGAAATAGGAAAAGTGCTTTTAATTTTAGCTCATCTAAGGGGATGTGCTGCAAAGAATTGCAACTCCCAGCCCAAAAGACCACACCACACTTGTGTAATCTAGGAAACCAGTTCTGGACAACAATTCCTACCTTTTAAATTAAATAAATGTAACTTGGCTAAAAGCTCTTTGTAATGGGGGTGACAGATTTAAAACGATAATAAAGACACACATGAACATGATACTAGTAGATACTTCCTCGTTTTATCTAAATCTATACTCTTGTAGATACTCAATTTTAGGCCCAATACACTCAGGCCCATTTGGCTAAAGGCCCACATCATTAAATCTCTATATGTCAATCATATCCCTTAGTCATCATTTATAAATAGCCCCCAACAATAGGTATACAAACTTTTTTCCTTCTTCAGCATTTATTATACCACCAGACTCTTGACAATCTGTTGTTATGCAGTTATTACACGTTCAACCTGGCCTTATCTACCTTCAAACTACCAGCTCAGATCAAGCATCGTCAACTCTGAACAAGTGAATGGTTTATTTGAGAAGAACTTTCAACTAGTTGTGAAGACAAAGCATTGCAGAGCATAAGACAATGACTGGAGTGATTAGGGGTTTATTAGAGAAGAAGGCTTCTAAATTCCCTGCCACAAGTTTACAAATACCCATATAAGATTCTGAAGTAAAGGCAGCTGAATGTGGTGATAGCACCACATTATCCAATGCAAAGAGCTCTTTAGGAACATGAAGTTCATTCTCAAACACATCCAAACCAGCACCTCCAATTTTCCCTTCAATTAGGCACTCCACCAATTCCTTTTCATCTATATGAGCCCCTCTCCCAACATTGACAATAATCCCTCCTTCTCCAAGTGCCAACATAACTTCTTTGTTGATTATGTGATGTGTTTACTCATTTAGTGCACAACAAACAACAACTGCATTACTAGTAGCTGCAAGGTCCACAACACTAGAATAGAAAAGGGTATGAAACAAAAGGATTTTTATTCCTAGAGTTGTATAATATAATGCAACCAAAAGCCTCAAGCCTCTTAGCCACTTCCCTACCCATGCTTCCCAATCCAACAATCCCAACTCACTCCTAGCTGAAAGTTGAAACATCAATGTTGTTACTTCATATTATAATCAAATTAAGCTTAAAATTTTGCATATATCATCCATAGAACAAAAATTTCTATTATTTTCTTGTGTTTGGAGCTTCACTGTTGTTAACATCAAAAACTAGTCAAAGCTCTTACAAAAATTCTCATAAAAGGCATTTTTAGGCGGTTAGATTAAAGTGTAATTTGCATTCTATGTAGAGAGTAGTATCTATCAAGTATTTATTCTGGTACTTTTGGTTGAGACCTCGGTCCCACTAGTATATATCAAGTATAAGTAATAGTATGCAACTAAAGCAATTGTAATTGATGATTCACAGCTTAGAACTCAGAGGAAAGTCCCAGGGAGCAGGCCTAAGTGTTGTTCTCATGTATCGATCACTGGCCAAAATTTTCCTCGTAACATCAATCAACAAACTAATTGCCACATCGGCTACATCCTCAGAGTACAAGGTTCCGGCGTTGGCAACCTGCACCCCTCGGTAGTGGTACTCCAACAAATCTATATGGTTGGTTCCTGCGCTGTTGGTGACAATGAGACTCAGTGAAGGGAGAAGTTGGAGGATATTAGCGGTGATGGGATAGACGCCAGCACTGAGTAAGGCTTGAAGAGATGAAGGTTCATAGTGATGAGCAGTGAGGAATTGGTGTAGAGGGAGAGGTGAGGCGCTTGCATTTATGAAATGGAACTTGTGAGAATACTGAGCTTTGAGCACTGCTGAGAATATTGTAGAATCAAGAACAAGGATTTGCCTGAGATCATGGGATTGTTTACACTGATGCTCATCTTAAAGAGAAACCATAGTGCAACAATGTTACACTAGCCCAAGATCAACAACCTTGGTGAAGAAAAGCAAGCCAAAGAAAAGAATAGAACTCTAATGATGGATAAGAGAATAAGACTTGTATTTTTTTTCTGATACACAAAAGTGAAAGATTACATAGGTATTTATAGGACTCCAATGAGAAAAGGTTCATCCATCTAATTAATTCCTAATACATGAACCACACTAAAAACTAGGATTATTAAATAAGCTTCTTGAGAAACAAAGAGACATTATACTTGAACCACACTAAACTAGAATTATTGAGTAAATAAGCTTCTTGAGAAATGAAGAGACTTATTCTAGAAAATTACTTTACTAATTTCAACACTCCCCTTTAAAGTGATTTTCTTGAAATAATTCCAAGCTGAGAACGAAGCTTCTCAAAAGATTTTTTGGAAAATGACTTGGTAAATATATAAGCAATGTTGTCTTGACGTCTCACCTCCATTACACTAATGGTTCCATCCAAAACTTTTTCTCTAATAAAATGATGTTCCACCTCAATGTGTTTTGTCCTCGCATGACAAACTGGATTGGTGGCAAGTTTTATAGCACTTTGATTATCTCCGTAAAGGCTAGTTGAACCATGAATAGGAACATTGAGATCTTCAATCAGTTTTCGAAGCCAAACACATTCTTGAGCTACAAGTGCATAAGCCTTGTATTCTGCTTTTGTAGTTGACAAAGACATTGAATCTTACTTTTTACTACACCATGAAATTCTAGTACCACCATATAAGAAAGCGTAACCAGATGTTGATTTTCGATCATCCAAATCTCCAGCAAAATCAGCATCTGTGAAACCNTGAGCTACAAGTGCATAAGCCTTGTATTCTGCTTTTGTAGTTGACAAAGACATTGAATCTTACTTTTTACTACACCATGAAATTCTAGTACCACCATATAAGAAAGCGTAATCAGATGTTGATTTTCGATCATCCAAATCTCCAGCAAAATCAGCATCTGTGAAACCCAGTACAGAAAAATCTGCTTTCTTCTTGTAGAACAATCCCATGTCAAGGGTAGTGTTGACATACTTCAAAATTTTCTTTGCTGCCTCAAGGTGTGGCTTTCAAGGTTCTTGCATAAACCTACTAACAAGACCAACAGAAAAGGCAATATCTGGCCTTGTTATAGTCAAATAAATCAAATTTTCAACAAGAGCACGATAAGGTTGAGGATTGGGTAATAAAGAGCCTTCATCACTCCTTAACTTGATATTAACTTCCACTGGAGTGCAGCGCTTTTTGCCATTCTTCAAGCCAAACTTAGGAATTAATTTTTTGGCATAGCTTCTTTGAGTTACAAAAATTCCATCTTTCATCCTTTCAACTTCTATGCCAAGAAAATGATTCAACTCTCCCAAATTTTTCATATCAAAGCGAATAGAGAGTTCATCTTGAAGCTTTGCAATTTCTCCCTCATCATTGCCCGTAATGATCATGTCATCTACGTATAAAAGAACTATGACATGCAAACCAAATTGCTTTTTCACAAACAAACTATGATCAAAATCAGAAGCAAGATAACCACAAAATTGCAAGTATTGAGCAATTTTTCCATACCACGCCCTTGGAGCTTGTTTTAGCCCATAAAGAGCTTTCTTGAGTTTGCAAACAAAACCAGGATGAGATCCTGAAACATAGCCTGGTGGTTGCTCCATGTAGATGTCTTTATCAAGATCTCCATATAGGAAAGCATTTTTCACATCAAGCTGCCATAATTTCCGACCAAGAGAAGCTGCAAGTGCTATCATAGTCCGAACAGAAGTCATCTTTGCAACAGGACTGAAGGTTTCTTCATAATCTTCTCCATATTTTTGAGAAAATCCACGAGCAACCAACCTCACTTTATATCTGTCTATGCTCCCATCAACTTTGCGCTTTATTTTGTACACCCATTTACAAGAAACAGGCTCCACATCCTTGGGTTTTGGAACAAGATCCCAAGTTTCATTTTTTAACAATGCATTCATTTCTTCATCCATGGCAGGCTCCCATACTTTGACACCTTTAGGGTTTTCAAAACATAAAGGTGCTTCATCATCATTTTGTCCTGCAAAGAAACAAGAGTAGGTGCTTGTGAAATTTTCATCTCGATAACGAGCTATCTTGACAATATTTCTCTTTGGTCTTTGATTAGCAGTAGCATCCTCTGTTTGCCATTCTTCACATGAACTAGAGCTCCCCCTTTCACTATGATTCTCCTGTGAAATAGAGGAATGAGTGTTGAAAGGAAAAGTTGTAATCTCAGGTTCCATAATCTGATTAGGACCATAGTAAGATGAAATTTCATCAAAAACTACGTCCCTTGACACTATGTACTTGTGAGTGAGAGGATCCATGCATTTCCATCCCTTCTTTTGATTGTCATAGCTAATAAAAATGCACTTCCTAGCTTTGGCATCAAATTTGTTCCTTTTAGCATCTGGCACATGAACATAACAGATGGAGCCAAAAATTCTGAAGTGCTTAACACTAGGCTTCTCATTGAACATCAACTCATAAGGAGACTTCAAGTTGATTGGACTAAGCAGTACCTGATTAATCACATAGGCAGCACATTTCATACATTCAGCCCATAGTTCTTTTGGCAGATTCTTTGCATGTAACCAACTTCTGCAAGTCTCCATAAGGTGTCTAATTTTTCTCTTAGCCACTCCATTCTGTTGCGGAGTATGAGCACAAGAGAGTTCCCTTCTAATTCCTTCTTTGTGACAAAAGGAATTAAAAGCATTAGAAGTAAATTCTCCTCCATTGTTAGTTTGAAGCCGCTTGATTTTTCTTCCAAGGAATTTTTCAACAAATTCCTTGAATTCTTTAAATTTGAGAAAAACTTCTGATTTTGCCTTAACAAAGTAAACCCAGGTGAATCTTGTAAAGTCATTAACAAATATCAGCATATAACGGAAACCAGAATAAGAAGCAACTGGAGTTGGCCCAAACAAATCACTATGAATACAATCCAATAGAGCTTTGCACCTAGAAAGAGACTTATCAAATGGAAGTCTATGAGCCTTGCCATATTGACAGCCTTCACAACTTTCACCATCAGTAAATTTGGTTATTTTTGGCAGCCCTTTAACTAGTTCTTTTTGCACCATAACTTTTAATTTAATCATGTTAAGGTGCCCTAGCCAAGCATGCCATATAGAAGCATTATCATGGCCACTCAATTTTTAAACAAAAGAAGTTGAAGTTGATAAAACATACACATCATCAACTCTTTTACCGATATGAACAACATCAGCTTTTAAATCTTCAATATTTCGAAGAAATTTCACATCTTGAGGGCCAAATAGGACATAATTTCCAGAGTCCACAACATTTGTAACTGAGAAGAGATTTTTTGTCATACCTGGGACATGATACACATTGTTGAGAGTAATAGAATTATCCTTGCTCCCATTGATAACAACTGTCCCCTCCTTCTCCACATAGTGAATTGTGTTGTCTGCTGTAACAATGGCATCTTTCCCTTGATAAGGATGAAGACTTGAGAATTTAGAAGCATCATCAGTCACATGATGACCACAGCCAGAATCCACGATCCAATCATTCTCAAGATCAATTGAAGCAGGACTAGATGCAACTCTCGCCATAAAACACTTGCCCCAGTCTTCTTCATTGCTCCGAGAAGAATCTCCTCGATCTACCTTTTCAGCTTCAACCAAATTTCCTTGCTTCAACTTGACACGGCAATTTTTCTTCACGTGTCCAAGTTTACCGCACCGATAACACTTCAATTTTTTTTTAGAGAAATTGGAGACATTGTTGCTAGATTCTGAATCAAATTTCTTTTCTTTTAAGTTGAAATTCTTCTTCTTCTCAACTACAAGAACATTTTTATTATTAGTACTTCCACCTTGATGAGACACAAATAATCCAGCCATTTGCATGGCCAAGGATTCTTGGGAAGACAAGAGACTTTCAAATTCTTCTAAGGATGGTTGTTGAGCCCACCCTTGAATTGAGGTGACATAAGGAATGTACTCCAGCTTCAATCCATGAACAATATGCCACCTCATACGAGCTTCAGAAATAGGCTCAGCTGGATCTAGAGCAGAGATTTCTAAACATAGATTTTTAATTTTCAGGAAGAATTGAGCAATAGAAAGATCTCCTTGAGAAGCATTTGCAAGTTGATTCTCCAAGAGTTGCAAGCGAGCCACATCTTTCTTGTTGAATAGCCTATCAAGGGTTTGCCAAATCTCATTGGGAGATTTGCAGCGGATAATGTGCTCAAACATTCCATTGGAAATAGACCTCTTCAAGGCAAATTCTGCCTTAGCATTTTTCTGTCTCCATTGCTTGAAAGTCTCAGCATCATTTGCTGGAGCAATAGAGTCAATTCCACCAACAACCTCCCAAAGGTCTTCCCCAATGAGATAGGACTCCATACAAGTCTTCCATACTTTGTAATTGGATTGGTTTAATAGCTCCATACCAAATCCAACAAGACGACCACTCGAATCCATTTGGAACACCGGCTGATTTTCTTCACAAGAGATCTTGACACAAAGCTATCTCTCAAGCTCTGATACCATAAAGAGAAACTGTAGTGCAACAATGTTACACTAGCCCAAGATCAACAACCTTGGTGAAGAAAAGCAAGCCAAAGAAAAGAATAGAACTCTAATGATGGATAAGAGAATAAGACTTGTATTTTTTCTGATACACAAATGTGAAAGATTACATGGGTATTTATAGGACTCCAATGAGAAAAGGTTCATCCCCCTAATTAATTCCTAATACATGAACCACACTAAAAACTAG
>QAOA01005756.1:144371-174504 GCA_003255065.1 Cercis canadensis
TCTCCGACCCTAGTCTCTTAAAAGTCATCATTTAAATCTTCATTTTTATTCTCTATATTCGATTTTTATGCTCTATACTCGTATTTGACTAGGTAAAAATGAAAGGTGCCATCAAATATGGGTCAAATTGCCATCCCTAACTATGAGTAAGGGTGAAAGTGAGACAAGCTAAATTAAGCTAGGCCTAACAAGCTTGACTCACTTAAAATTTATTAAGCTCAAGCTCAATGAGCTAGCTTGAATTAACAAGCAAAATGAGCCTTTTCTAAGCTTACATGAGCTAAACCAGCTTGATGAGATGACATTGACTTAAATTAAGAGTTAGGGCTTGCTCTGTATGAGTGATATGGGGCAGGGTTGAGGAAAAAAAAATAAGAGAGAGAAAGCAGTTAGAATGAGAATTTGACTCTCAATTAAGAGTATTTTGAGAATTTACTCCTTAATTTATCACTTGACCATTTGACTAACGTCTCAATTAATGGTTATGTTAAAAATTAGATTTATGTGTAGCTTGTTTTTAGAATGTAAGAGAGATAAGTGTAAAATCAGCTAAATAAAAAATATATTGAAATAATTTACTCAAAAAGTTGTCAATATAGTTGAGTACTTATTATAGTTTATTTTCCTAGGATTTAAATAATATTTATATGAATAATCCATATAATCTTGTTATGAAATTTCTCATTTAATTCAGTAATTTTCACCAACATTTCTCATTTAATTTGAATTTGAAGGTGTAAATCCAATGCCTTTTGTTTTTTCTTTACTCAAGGCCCAATCAGATGGCTTCCTTATTCTCAAGTATGGGCTGATTAGATTCTTCTAGGACTAGGCCCTCTACTGATTGAGGGCCTCCATTCAGGTTTTTGGCCCAAGAAATTTTAAGGAAAAAAAAAAAAATATATATATATATATATATATTATTTTATTATTTTTTTTGAAAAATACACAGAATCTCCCTCCAAATTTGGGACTTTGACAAATAGACTTTTGAACTGTCAATTTGGGCAATTAAACACCTCAATATTGAAAAACATTTCAATTGCCACTTTTATTATTATATTTTTGCTGATTAATTCGTTTTCATTATCACCCCAATATTAGAAATTTTCAATCACCACCAATCCATCAATTGCTTACTCAATGGAAAAAAAAAATTGTTGATTAGAAATCAAAATCTTTAAAACCAGTCATTTTAAATGCGCATAAAGCAATTTATCAAACATGCAATTAAAATTGAAGGGGTTTGATTTTGCATGAAATTGGATTATGGAATAGTGATGTGTACGGATAAATACGACCCTTCTTTTTCTTATGATGTCTTAGACCAACGTGGCAGTTGGCCATGAGGTATACGTATCATTGTCCCAAATCTTCATGCCGACGTGTCAGAGCAATCATCCACTACAATCAACTCTTCGTGAGCTCATCGTTCTGCTTTGGCCACGTGCTTTACCCCATTCCCCGCCCACTTCCAATTTTATTCGTTGCCAAAGTCCACGCCTTTACTTATCTTAACTACTTAAGCTAACGTCTTAGTAAAGCAAACCTTGAATTTTGCTTTCCCTCATTCTCATTTTCAATGGACACACCGCCAACATCACCGCCTTCCGCCGCCGCCAACGGCGGCAAGCTCCGTCTCATGTGTAGCTACGGCGGCCACATAGTCCCTCGTCCTGGCTCCAAGTCTCTCTGCTACGTCGGCGGTGAAACCCGCATCGTCGCAATTGACCCCCAAACTATAACCACCCTTTCCTCTTTCGTTGCCCACCTCTCTTCCACTCTCTCTATCAACTTCTCCTTCACTCTCAAGTACCAGCTTCCCCATCTGGACCTTTACTCTCTCATATCCGTCACTTCCGATGACGATTTCCAAATCTTCATTGACGAGCACCACCGCCTCTCATGTACCCCTTCCCTTGCACCCTCCCGCATCCGAGTATTCCTCTTCCCCTTGAAGCCGGATTCGGGATTGTGTCTCATTCGGCACCCGAAAACTGAGACTTGGTTCTCCGATGCGCTTAAGGGGGTTAAGATTATGCAAAAGGGGCGCCATTGCTTGATGGGTTTTGACGGCGAGGCTGGTTCCGGTGTTGAAGCTCCCAATTTTCTGTCTTCTGGGCCTGAATCGATGGTTCTGGAGACCAGTTCGTCTTTTGAGTCGACTTCTTCTTCGGCTTCGCTGAGCAATTTGCCTCCATTGAGGGCTCAGGTTGAGGATAACGAAGTCAGTTCGCAGGATGCTAAGGTGAAATTGTCCCCTTCTGATACAGTTCCAAGGTATATACTCAAATATTGCTATGCTTTTTCTTCTTCTTCTTCTTCATGAACTGGAGTGAACCAACACATTCAAAGTGGGTTTTCATGATTTTAGTAATCTTAGTCAACTCTGTGATATAGCTGGTTTGCTAGGCAAGCTTCAATTTCAAATTATGTTATCAACCCAAATTTATATAGTAATATTAGTGAAAATCACTGTAATGGCAAATTATTCTGCCCTAGTAGGTTTTTTTTCCCAGTAGTATTGTGTTGAACCCTGCTGTTTATGCTGCTTCAATGGAGACTATGGTTAATGCTATTTCCAATATTGTTTCTATATTGCTGGTCTTTCTTGTTTTTTATCTGTAAGGCTATAACTGATATTGGGTAGCCAAGAGGACTATTACGCTTTTACTTGTATGTAATCTTGGTTGCTGAAAACCTGAAGAAAAGAATGTTGCACCAGAGTGAAGAAATTAGTAATCTTAGCTTTTCTTCTGGTCTAAGTAATTGTAGTTTAGTCAATTTGATGTAGCAGCTTTGCTAGGGATGCTTCAAACCCTCTTAGAAAACTAGGTGGACTGTCACTTCAATGCAAATTTCATTAGCTGTATTAGTGAAAATCACTATGATGCCTAGTTATTGTAGTCTAGTAGCTGAAGAATTCATAATGCATCTATTTCCGGCGTTATTTGCTAACTAGTTGTTTAATTTTCTTATTTTTTTTTCAGTGATAACACTGTTTCAAATATTCTGTCCCACCATCAGAAAATAGTATACCAAGACCCGGCTGTTCATGCTTCTTCAATGGAGACTAGAGTAAATGCTGAATCCGTTGAATTGGAAACTATGATCCCTAATATTTCCTCGGGGATCATAGCGAATAACTCGAATATGAATACAGGGTATGCTTCATTTTCACAATTGAATCAAGTGCAGAGGCAACCTTTGCAGTTTGTACAAGCTGGTGGAGCGCACTTTATACCTCATAATCCAAGTGGCCTGTTGTCAGTACCTTCTTACCCGCAGATGTACCAGCCACAACAGCCATTGCGGCATCTGGTTCATCATCATAATCAACCATACCCAATATACCTTGTACCAATTGCGCAGATGCCACCCAACAATTTGCCTTCGCAATTTGGTGTTACTGACACTGCAACTGCTTCTAGTCAAGCTTCGTGGCATCTTATTCACAATTTTGAGGAGCCAGTGAAGTCTCCCTTTGCCCCTGATATTGCCTCACAGAATTACCGAACAGCCAATGCAGCAACATCTTATGTTCATGTAACTAACAATGGAATTCAGCAACAAGAAGCAGATCTTCCTTCTGTATATCAGCATCCTCAGTCTGTTGCTATCGCTTCCGGGGAATCTCCTAAGCAAGGGAATGATCCTGATGATGACCTTGCTCGTGTCCAGATATACAAATCTCAGCCTCCACCACCCTCTTTGCCTTCTCAATACCAAACCATGACAGCTAGAGCAATCATGTTTTCAGAGGCTTTTGCACAGTTGAATGTTGATAACCACAAGCTGAGGACAGAAACATCACAGCCGCAATGATTCTGTTTGCTGGAAGATACAGTTTTGGTAGAAGTTCTGTGATAACACATAATTTTCGCTTTTGTTTCTCATATTGGTTTTGGTATGTCTCCCCTGTCTATACCCTATGAGTTTTAGACACGGGGTCTTCTTCCCATTACTCTTCTTCTCCGGTTATTGTCCTTTGATGTAGTTTTGTTGCTAATGTTCTCTTTCTGATATCTGACCTTCCAAGTCAAAATTTTATAGATGTGTGGTAACGTTAAGTGAAAAAATATGAGATTTAACTTTCTGTATTTACACCTTTTCATGGTTCATTGATTCCTATTTGCGATGACAAATCTAGGCTACATGAATCTTGGTATGTCATCTTTCTCCTTGTATGCTATGCCCTCAATGGATTCTTGCAATGATCGAACTTAATGAACGGTGGTGAAAGTGCTGGCCAATATATTGTTTCTCTTTGTTCTTATGTGAGAAATCTAGTGTGGATGGCAAATTCTTCAACGCTTGTGTGTATCTAAATGATAAAGATATGACATGTTGCCTTGCAGTAGTAATAAAAGTACAACATAATTGTGTGTGGTGGGGCCACATATAAGTTATCAATTGCTTGTTATACCTGATTTCTACAAGAAATTTTAGAAAAGAAATGGATTTTATTTTATCTGCCCATGTGAGTAAAACTCGATAAAGATTAAAGACAACACATATAGCAAAGAAATGAAAAAAGAACACGTGCATAAAGGAACAAACAAATGGACCTACCAAACATAGGGCTAACTTGCCTTTTTATTGTCCTAATTAGGGATGGCAATTTGTCCCATACTCGATGGGGTCCTGTTACTTTTATCTGGTCAGGTATAGGTATGAGGTAGAAAAAATGGGTATGCAAATGAGGATGCGTGATTTTATGGGTTCAGGGATGAGGGAGTCATTGTCTGTCTTGTATTGTACATTACATTTTCTTTTGAATTTTTTTGGCAAAACGGCTTTGTTTTGACTTAGAATTTTTTTTAAAAAAATGGTTGTATGGGTAAATGGGGCAGGACATAGGGTAAATGGGCATTCAATGGGGCGGAGGATAGGGTTGTTGAAAAATTCCTGACCAGGGATGGGAACGGGGAGCGCCTACCCCACTCCATCCATGCCCTATTGTCATCCCTAGTCCCAATCATGTTATTTAAGTTTTTGAAACATTCAAACTTACACCAATTAATTTTTGAAAGAATGTTTATTACAAAATAATTTTTTAATCATTAAGATTTCAAAAATTGATGATTAAATAACTATATTTTGTAATAAATGTTATAGGTCTTTGTTAAGAATTTTAATAATTGAAAGACTATTTTTAAAAACTAATTTATAAAAGTCTGAATATTTCAAAGACGTAAATGAGAATTTACTCTTTTTCATAACACTTCTAATCATGATGTCCATTTTTTACAAAGCTAACCCCAATAAATTAGCGGCTATTTTCCTGCATAATTGTATTATACCCACCACTACTTCTCTTACAATTTTTATCACTATGAACCCACTTAAAACTTTTGGAACTCGCACCACCGAGTTAAAAATGTTAATTCAATTGGATAATGAAGGAGGACTGGGCAGAGGAAGCGACCATTTTGATATTGTGATCACAGTAGCTAGCTGGTATTGTTGTTACTTGCTGCTGTCTCTGTTGGTTTAAAGTTTCTGTTGTGTTTTTAGTTCTTGTGTTGTCAGTTGTGGAACAAATTTGTATCATAAACTATTTTAGTTAATGAACTCTTTCCCTTCGGCCAAAATTAAAAGCAAGAAAATTAGATCTCTGACATTGATTAGAATATATATAGAGAGAGAGAATGACATGTTTGCCTCTTCTATTAAAAATAATGACATGTTTGCCTCACTTTCCCTACTACTAAATTTAAGCAGTTTTATTCTTGTTTCCCTTGCCCTTAAAAATCTTGGCTAAATTTGGGATTACCTTCTTTTTCTTCTTAATAGTGAAAGGACTGACATTCCGAGCAGCTGGTGAAGCTGACTTCTGGAACTTAACTCGCCCTGCGGCTGAAGGAGTGAAACCGCCATTAGATTTGATGCTTTTTCTTGACACAGTTCGCTGCAAGTTCTTTGATGAATTCCTCTCACGTTTTCTCGGCCAAGACTCTAACTCTTCCCCACTAACTCGATTTGGAAGCAGCTTCTTTTTTGCATAGACCTCCACCTCTTGCTCCACTCTTTCTCTCTCTGCTATTTTAGTCTTTATCAGTATTTCCTTCTCGCTGGCATTAAGAGCTTCAATCCATGCCTGAGCAGCTGCAACTTTTTTATCAGCAATTTCTTTAGCCACAGCTGCATGATTAGTCAAATACTCATATTCAAATTTTGAGATTGTAATCTTAGAACTATGTTGCACGGCTAAAGCTCGGTCTTTCATAGTGTTCTCTGTAAGGGTTTTCAGCTTCTCTAAGGCTAATGCTTCAGAAGTTTTGATTGCTTCTAGCTCTTGCATGGTATCTTGTAATCTTTCCTCGATCATGTCTATCTCAAACTCAGTTCTCTGAGTCTCAGCNTATTTTAGTCTTTATCAGTATTTCCTTCTCGCTGGCATTAAGAGCTTTAATCCATGCCTGAGCAGCTGCAACTTTCTTATCAGCAATTTCTTTAGCCACAGCTGCATGATTAGTCAAATACTCATATTCAAATTTTGAGATAGTAATCTTAGAACTATGTTGCACGGCTAAAGCTCGGTCTTTCATAGTGTTCTCTGTAAGGGTTTTCAGCTTCTCTAAGGCTAATGCTTCAGAAGTTTTGATTGCTTCTAGCTCTTGCATGGTATCTTGTAATCTTTCCTCGATCATGTCTATCTCAAACTCAGTTCTCTGAGTCTCAGCTTTGACGGTTGTAATCTCTTCACTAGTAACCTCCTTGTCTTTCTTTGCTGCTTCTGTATCTGCCTTCAACTTATCAAGAGTATGTGATAAATTAGTGGCTATGGATTTGGCCTTCTCCTCAGCTGCAGATACAGCTTCTAATTTAGATTTTCTCCTCAAAAGTTTTGAATTGAGATTTCCAATTGTTGATTCCACTTTGGCTTCCTCCTTCTCCAAGCGGTTTGTCTCAGCAGTGACATGCTTCAGCTCATTTCTTATCACATCCATAGAGGCCATAAATTGATAACCTTCTTCTCTAATAACAGCTAATTCTTTTTTAGCTGCTTCCAATTCTTCTGTCACAGTCTGTAACATAGGAGAGGCTCCTAATTCCTGCCCTCCTTCTGCGTACTTCACGATTTCATTTCTTTGAACCCTTTTCTCCATTTCCTTAACTAAGTTCAACTCATTCTGCAAGACATCAACATCAGACATTGTCACAGCCAATTTCATCTCAAGCTCCTTTGACTTATCTATCTCTTCAATGACCTCCTTCAACTTTTTCCTTGTGCTTTCCAATTCAGATGAAAATTCAAGTGCTTCCTTTTCTCTCTGAGCTTCAATATCTCCCGATTCTTTCAAAGCCTCTATCCTTGCCAACTCAACAAGAACCTGTTCTTCATCAGCTTCCTCAATCTCTTTTCTAAGCACTTCAGCAGTTCTAGAACAGGACAATATTTTGGAGCTTGATTCTTCAATTTCCTTCTCTGCATACCTTTTCTCTTCCAAAACAGCAGCCACATCAAGCTTAAGATTGCACAATTCCTGTTTCACAAATTCCAATTCTCTCATCACATGTGCATAGTCATAATTCTCATTCCTCCTTGCAACTAGTCTCCGCACTTGGCGCTTTCCTGACTTCTTTAATGCTTCCATGTCTCTCATCTGCGCCTTCGCCTTGAAGCTGGATTCCTCAATCATTGAAGAAAGTTCTTTCACTTTCTTCTTTCCACTAGAAAGCTCAGATTCTGCTTGGGATTTTGCAGATTCTGCAGCCCATCTTCTCTCTTTGTACCGGCCTATGTCACTTCGTGCTTTGTGTAGTTCTCTAGCTCTTGAAGAAGTTTTCTGAGGATCCTGTGACACAAAAACAACCAGATAATCCAACAACTGCAAATAGTGGAATAAACAGTGGACAAAAGCAAATAGTTATTGTGCATGTTGGTTTCAGCTAGAGTAAATTCTAAAAGTCTAAAATCAATTACGCATGAGAAAAGCGTATATGTATGTGACGGTACCTGAGCAAAAGCAATACCACTACTACAGTAAAAGGACAACAATACCCTTGTTTAAGGTATATCTCTACTTCCCCCCTCCAAGTCTCATTAAGTCACTTTCCCACCCATTCTCTCAACTCTCTCTCTCGGGTCTCCCTCAACCCAAGCTGCTCTCTCTCCCTCTATTACCGAGCTGACTTGAGCGTCGAAGGAGACGCCGGGGCTCTGGCCTCTCCTTGACCGTGCTCTTCTCTTTGCAAGTCACCGAACTACACGTCCTCGATAGTATGCTTGGAATCAATTGTGCCATAGAAAAGCATGAAACCATGGTTTGGAAAGACAGTCTATATTTACTATTGGGGGGTGGATTTTACAATCACGCCCATATTTGTTTTGCTAGTAGACAGTCCTCTACTCTTCAACCAACACTAAGAAGTAAAAATATCAAACAAACGTTATAGTATGAACATATCCAAACAAAATTGATTTTCAGAAAATTACTTTCTGGATAACATATCCAAACAAAATTGATTCTTCCAAATCAGATATTGAAGAAGCTAATCCAAACATGCTAATTCTCACTGATAAATCCAAAGAGGGGTTCTTCTTCTTTAATGATATGAAGTAAGAACATACCACTGAGAAATCCATCTGGGTTTTATTCAGTGAAGGACTTCCAATATCAGCAATCCTATCACCATACAAGTTGATACCTGATTTAACTGACCCAACCCTTCTTCTGTTATTTAACTCTGACTCCATATTTAACCTGCTCAAAATACAAGTCCAAATTGAAGGTTTATTTCAGATAACCAGAATTAGGCACTTTTCTTCTACAATAAGCAGTGCACAACATAAAGAAAATATAAAATAGCATAAAATGGAAAACGAGGCTGCAAATGCGTTACCTGGTAGTGTTGTTGAATTTGGGTGTGTTTTCCTTCTCTGTTGCTGGTTTGCTGAAAATGAAGTGAGGCACTGGTTGTGAATTCTAAGCAGAAATAGACAGAAAAGAAGAGGAGATAGCGTAAAACAGCTAGAGGGAGAGAGTCCCGACGACTGGCTCATATTGGACGCATCGCTACCTGGCTCATTAGTCATTACTCCTCTTCTAGCTTTCTAAATGTATAATTTTGTTCTCAAATATTTTTCTTGGGACCACGGATTTTCGTTTTCCTCTTCTCTATGTTTCGGAATAGGATTTGGAAATTGGAACTCTTTCTCCTAAAAATTGAAAATTTTGTGCCAATTATCAAAATAAGAGCCTTTTTTTTTTTCTTCTTTTTTGTTATTAGAGTTAGTTTTTTTTTTAGAGAATTATTATTTCAGTTGTAAAGTTTGCAAAAGAATTCATCATAACTTTTTTATACATATGAATTTTAGTTTGATTCTTCTAGCATGGTTTATGTGAACTTGTAATTACTTTCATAAAATATTTATATATTGTGATTATTAATCACATATAATTGAAAGGATATTAAATAACTTTAGAACGATTAATGTTAAAAGATAATCACATAAATTAAAAAGATAATCACTTATATTAAAGTGAATTTGTATCCATTTAGAATCAATTTTACTCTTTGGAGGCCATAATCTCTTTTGAGATTATCCTTGTTTGTGGAAAAATAATTTTCCCATGTTAAGAATCAACGTGAAAAAGATAACCGCGTAGTTTTGAAGGAAGAAGAAACTAAAGATGACTATCTAAGAAAAAAAAGATACTCACTTAGAATCCCTATTTGCCCAAAGGTAAACGGGTACTTCAAAGTAGTGTTGGATGAATTAAACTAGAACTAATATATATAACAAATGAGTTTTTTTTTTTTATTTTTTTTATAAACTTTATGACTCAAACAATAATGTTTTTTAAGATTTTTTAATTGCAATATAGGAGAATGATAATTAGAATCTCATATCTAAACCTTGCGTGTGCTTCTTTATTTATTTATTTATTTTTGGTTGAATTGTGGTTGCTTGTGTTCTTCAAATAAGAGATTGGATTTACTAAAATAGAAAATTTCATTTGAGTTAGTTTTGACTTTCTCTGTTTTGAGTGTTTCACTATGTATCGTGGGTATTGTTGTTATCTAGTCTTAGTACTTGATCACATGAGATTGGATTATTTCTGGTAAATTACCTATACCCTTTATTATTAAATCATATTTAGCGACTTAGATGGTTATTAATTATTTGACAAATAAAACTAATTTTTTTTAATTGGGAACATGTGGGAATACGAATTCTAATCCAAAACATCAACCTTTTTAAAAAATTCTAAACCAATTGATAGATAAAATTAGATTTTTTACTCGTCATGTTTTTGTATTTGTAAATTTTGTGTTAGAATATACAATTATAGTAAAAAATACTAAAAAAATATTGCTAAGTACATGTTAAAATCTCGCTAAAACTTTTTATTAACAAGGTCTAAAGCAACACATAAACATGTTAAAAAAAATATTAGGACAATTATTCTCAAATTTAATACTTAAGAGAAAAGAATAAGAACTTCTAAAGACATATGCTTTTCAATAAAGTGCTTATCACACGAGATAAAATTATCAAAATATTTTTTAACACTAAGTAATTATCATATTTAAATTAAACACAACAATAATATAAAAAAAGGTAAAATAATCATATAATGCTTATAAATATTTTAATTATTTTATATTGAGTGACAACCACTTACTTAAAAATCAAGTGCTTTCGAACCTTCTTGATATTTTTTCAGATACTAAAATTTGAAAATAATTATTAAAAATTAAAGAAAACATGTTTCAAATTTTACTCAACCATTTATGTTGTAATCGAACCAGGAATAAACTTCATTGTAATCAACGGAACCTGTCTTGTCCGAAAGCAACAGAAGATTCCTATTACAAATAAACTTCATTGAGTATATATTAAATTTTATAAGCTTCTATGCTCAAAATTTCTGATATTATTAAATTGACGTGCCAGAAAAAGATCAAATCTGATGAAGCTAACATAACAAGAGACACAGTTTGTCATGGCCTTAGCTTTAATTAGTCGGTGGCATATTCTGGAGTTGGCGCTAACCATGTATCGCTCACGTAAAAATCTGTCCGCAGAGTATCTGCCACGTCTTCAAATGCTAAACCACCCAAGAGGTGAGAAGATATCAACAGCGTTACTCTTTGACATAGTTTATGTTTGTACCTCTGAAGAAAGGGACACACCGCGTGTGTCGCGGAATGGAAACATTGAAGCTCATTTTTATATTATAAAATTCAATAATTGTTATCAAATAGTTTGTGATTGAATAATAATAAGATTATTTTTAAAATTTATAAATTTTATTTTTAAATTCAATGCATAATCAAAATTAAAGAAAGAAATTTAATAATTGTTGGATAAATAATAGTTTAAGTGTTCATATATTTAATTTTTAAGGTTTAAAAAAAATTTTAAGACTCGTGATTAAACCCTAATAACTTAAATATTTACAATTTTTTATATGAATTTTTTTAAAAAAATATAAGAGAAAAGTCTAAATGTTTTTTTTGAACTATAGTCTTGTTGCACTTCTTATGCTTAAAAAACGTAGAAAAAATCTCCTTCAACTACTAAGTGTTTATATATTTAATTTTTAAGGTTTAGAAAATTTTTTAAGACTTGTGATTAAACCCTAATAACTTAAATATCTGTAATTTTTCATATGAATTTTTTTTTAAATATAATGTAAATATTCTATTGCAAGAGAAAAAAGAAAAAAGAAAAAACTTATGACAAGTCCATTGGAAAACTAACTAATTGGTTGAACGAGCTAGTGATATTTATCAGTTAAATAAACTTTTATTAAATGTTTATTTTTTTTATATTTATCAGTTGACCAAAAGCTCAAACTGCCATTTTACAGCTGGAAGCATCTGATTCTAAACCAAGCATAAATTTACGGATTTTTTGTTTTTTGTTGGTAAAATTACATATCTAGACAAAGCCCGAAAAATTGTTGCCCAGATTTTTGCAAGCTATGGGCCCATGACACTTGGCCCAATCGCTATCTGATACTATGGGCTTCTGACCAAGTGGCCCATCCTACGTGGCGCAATTGTGTAGTGTATAATATTTGTTGACTTCCGAAACCACGCTTGATTATCCATAGGGAAACAGAGAAAAAAAAAAAAAAAAAAGNAAAAAAAAAAAAAAAAAAGACGTCGATTACTGGCGTAAATCGCATCAAGCAGTGAATCCGAATGGTTTTATGGTCGTACCCTCCTACACCTAGACAACTAGCCGTTACCGGCGGTTTCTTCGTCGCCGGCGTCTCATTGTTCGCCGCCGGAGCCTATCTCTCATTTGTTAACATAGCTCCTCAACAGGCTCGCGCGAAAGCTCGCAGGGAAGCAATTAAGAATAGTCTGAGAAAGCTACTCGACGATTAACACGGATAATCTCCCTCCATTGCCATTGAGTCGTTTCCTTTGTTAGATTTTGGCGCTATCATTCTCAATATCAACCAATTCCACATGCTAGCTCAATTTTCTTGGTAAACATTTATTGGAACCCATTTCACTGTATTGCCATTTAGGGGTTTAACATGTGAACCACAATGAAGAAAGACTAGAATAATGTGCATGGTTGTTAAAAGATTAAAATCAGACCCCCTTCCCCCTTCAGATCAACCCAGGTGTCTTCTTCTCTCATCAATTTTACGTTTTTATGTTTTTGCCGCAAAGCGCCTTTGGTACCGTCGTCGATGGTGGGAAATTAATTATTGTCATGGGTTGGGATGTTGAGAATTATGGGTTTTTGATTTTTCATGAGGATTTTCGGGATTCTGTGGCATTTGGATTGGATATTTTGGGTACAAAGTTGGGAATTTGGAGTAATTTTGCTATCTCTGAAGATAATCTACTAGCTTTTGTTAGTTCTTTGTGATATTTGCATGCTGCAGTAATTGAACTTTGATACGAGTCTTTAGCTCTAGTTCTGTTTGGTATTGCCTCTCTATGATATGCGATTCTTGCTTACGAAGAACCCCTCTTTGTAATAGCTGAAGCTGTGGTAATTTCAGTACCGTAGTCACTCAAATAGAATAAGTAATATCCCTTATTGGTTGTGTACTTGTGTAGATTAATTGACGTGTTGTGTTTTATACAGCAACTCGAAAAGTCCCAATTTTTCTTAAGGATCTGGTTGCATGTTTGCCGAAGGCTGCAGAATAAGAAGCCGTAAGATCACAGATCACTATCTTTTACATTACAGAATCTCTTGATATCAATTACTAGTTCCTTCTTCTTGGAGTCACAACATACCAATCTTAGAAACAGACACGACAGTGACCAATGCTGGGATTTTCGTATGGTGAACTCTTTCTGTTGCTTGGTGCCACTGCTGCTCTTATCGGTACCCCCTTACTTTCTATTGCATAGCAAATTTAATTGTTCAAGTTGGAATTCAGATTGTTTATAGCGGAAAATGGTTGTGTGATAGGGCCAAAGGATTTACCAATCATAGCCAGAACAGCAGGGAGGCTAGCTGGCCGGGCTATTGGGTATGTGCAACTCGCTCGCGGTCAGTTTGAAACTGTTTTGCAACAATCTCAAGCACGCCAGGTACTTGCTTTTCTCCAATGTACTGTGATGGGGATTAATTTCATTTGGTCTTTATAGATTTAGTTTAACTTCAATTATCAGAATATAGGAACTGCAAAGGTCTTATTTTTGGTTGCTGAGAAAATAGTTGGGAAAATTAATTTAAAAAAATGTAATTTGACCAAAAGATCCTGGAATTTCAGAATGAGGAAGTAGGGGTTACTTTTTAGTTTGAAAAAAGAATAAGACAATCTGCTAACCTAGAATCTCAAGTGCATGTGATTCAGTTTGAAATGGAACTATTGAATGATGATTTTTCATAAAGAGGCAAAAAGTTGGTCATTTGTTTATATTCCATGAAAGGATTGTAATTGTTCACATCAACGATCAGTAATGGCATTCCATTAGCAAACATTAAGTTCTGTTTTGTTCACCTACTTTGCCTTTTCAGGTTCACAAGGAACTGCAGGATGCAATGGGCCAACTAGATGCTATTCGTCATGAAATCCGAAGCATATCAATGATAAATCCTGGCCCTTTGGCTCGGAGGCTTGTGGATAATCCTGACCATCCATCTAACTTGAGTGGTACTATAATTTATACAAATTCTTCTGGCGAACATAGTTAATTATCCTAAATTTCTACCAATACTGAGTCTGAGTTTTTTAACAACTGTGTAACCTGTTCTTTATTCAGACAATAGGAAACCAGAAAACACTGGTGGAGAGAATAACTCGGTACCTGCTGTTGCAAAGGTTTATTGGTCGCATATGCAACTTGAGATAATTACATACTGCTTGAGATTTACCTAAGTATACTCATATGTCTATCATCATTTCTAGGATTCTGCATTGCCTGCCTCACATTCATCCAACATGCATAGCCAAGCAACTACTTATGCCAAATTGGCAGAGTCTCCTGCCATAAAGAATGGTCTATCAGCAAGTAGTACTGAATTAGAGGGCAACGATGAATCACAGCTTGTGGTCTTACCAGTATCTGCTGAAGACACTGGAGTGCTACCAAAGTGTGGGGGTAATGATCATTTAAGCAGTTTAGTTAGCTGTTGTCAACCTAATTTTCGTGCTGTGTTATTGTGTCTTTTGGCTGGCTTTTCTATTTTGACGACCCATGCATTTATTGCTGTGCATGAGGACTTCCAATCCATGTATGTTACACACGTGCATACATATGGCCATAAATATGTATCTCTTTGTTACTTCCATCACGGACACACACAAATACACAAACAAACAAAGAGAAAGAAAATTCCAAATGTGATTTTGTCAATCTGCATATTTTATGTACTTTGAATTGTATTTGATTAGCCAGAAGTAAATGTTTGTTACTGAGCTTCATTTGTATTTTATATTTTTATTTCTGTGGTACATTTGGCATGCTATTACGTACAATAGAAATCATTATTTACTTCATGTCAACAAGCATAAATTCCGTTTATTTTAAGGAAATCTGTTGTATGTGTATGATTGTATAACCAGTCATAGCTGTCTATAGTATCCCTTTTTTGACTTGTCTGATATGAAGATGGACTCTTCACTCATTCCATTGAGTCCTCCTGTTTGTTCTGGAATGATATCTGAAACGACATGTGGTTGTGCTGGCAGCTGATGTGAAAGGATCTGACGTAGTTTTGGAAGCAATTTTGGAGGCAGAGGTGGCTCATAATGCAAAGGAGTTCTTTTCAAAGCCCCAAAATCAAATATGATCGATTATGGTAGTTCATTATGTTTGTGCTTGGATTGTAGCATCTGCAAATACAAAATATCACCCAGTTGAAATTCTCTTTTTGTGGCCCTATAAATAGACTCTTGTGCAGTTTACAAACAACTGATTTTCAAGTACTGAAGCCTGCCAGTTTGCTCTCAAGCACACGAGCCTTGAAGATCAAAGCTCACAAGCAAAACCCCAAACATTCAAGCATTGAAGATCAAGCTTTTAATTCTTCAAGCCTTGAAGATCTTTCAAGCCAAGTACCAAGCTTGCCCAAGCCCTCGACCGAAGTCAACACCCAAAGAGAAGAATCAGAGGATGTTCGTAATGGGGAATGGGGAATATCAGTGGGGATTGTACTCCAATTCAAAAGTCAATAAAATTCAAATTTGTTCAAGCTTATTTCAGTCTTTACTTTTTAGACAAGAAATTTGTGTGTACAAATGTAAAAAGAAGTTTCAATTGGTACCCGGATGAGAAATCAAGATTGAGAAATGCAAATATGTCATTATGAAAAAATAACCAAATATGTTCTCTAACACTCTAGCTTTTTATTTTCTTGTCATTTATCTTATTCTTTCATTATTTGCATCTTCTAAATATAACCAGCTAATCTGACCTGAAACTTTATTTTGGAGATTTAAAATTCAAATTAACAGCTATTTTGTTGGCAATTGATTTCTTCAATTTTGAGCAACTTGTTTGTAGGTTCTTAAACCTTAGTAGTTTCACGTGTAAAAATTTCAGTTCTTTTCTGGGCGGATTTTCCCTACTGCTCATTAAGCTTTCTCAGATATCTAGCTATGTATCTATATTTTGATTGAATTTATTGTTTATCCTTTGAGAGTATTCTACCTTGTTATTTTCGTATTCATTCTTGAAGTTCTTTCAAATTTGCAAATTTGTTCAAGACCATGGCTGTTTGTCTCCTTCATCTCCTCTCCAATGCACCAAGTAGTCTCTCTGCATCTTGATCTAACTACTAGTTGAACTCGCGTATTCATCTATTCTCTAGTTCCCTCTCTTTTTATCTCTCTCTTTAGAGGGAGAAATTCTTATATATTCTAAAAGTAGCATTCTAAGCCAATAGAAACATAAATCTACTTTTCATCAGTGATAACCAAAGCAAAGAGGGATACTACTCCACTCCTAGTCCTTTTCACTTGATTTTTCTCTATAAGAGACACAATAGTGGTGAAACCTAATGACCCTTATTGGCTTCCATTGAGCACAATTGAAAACGGAATTAATGGATGTAAAGACTGCTAAAAGATCCAAGAATTCTAGCCAAAAAATTGATTAAAAGAAGATTATAGGTTTTATTTGGAATGAACATTTATTGTTATGGACTTTCAAGGGAAACTTTTGGATTTATTAAAGAACTCATATCCCAAAAATCTACAACAATATGATTTGATGAAAAAATAGTTATTTGTCCAAGATTTTTCCATTACGATTAGCTCCATTGATCTCTCAACAATATTCAGCTTTACAAGTAAGATTTCACCATATTCAAGAGCTGCACAATTTTATTCTTTTTTTGGCTGTGAAAAAAATCGGGTTATCGGGTCTGACAGTTATTGCCCTTTTGAGGCTGGAGGCCACAGACTCCATTTACTTTCTCCATAGGAGAGACTTACCACCTATTAATACCTACTAAACTCATTATCCCTTGTTACAATAAAAGGACTAAAGTGCTTTTGCTACAGTAAAAAAAAACCAAAATATCCCTGCTACAGTATATACTCTCATTCACGCTCCTTTCTAGATCTCACGCTCTCTAGCCCTTCTCTTCTCTTGGTTCCTCTTCTTTTCTTCTTGTGATCAAGCTAACTTGAGCGTTGGAGCTCCTGCTTTGACCTCCCTTTGACCATCCATTTATCTTTTTGTAAGTTGTCGATCTCACCTAACTTCGACAACAACACCACCCGAGCACCAATGGAAGAGAAACCCCTGTAGCATTGTGAGATTCCAAATGACTATCAATTTTCAGGGCACACTACAAATAAGTGGCACACTTTTATCCCTCTGAAAAATTGAACTCTGAACCTTCATGATGCTGTAAGACTGGCCTGCCACCTGAGCTACCACCTCGGGTGGTATATTCAAGAGGTGCACGTGCTAAAGAGTAATATATTTTTACCACTACATATTTTATTTACTATTACTAATTTGGGTGCTAAAGTAATTTATAAAGCACATGCAAAAACAGATGAAACCAAAGGGCGTTACTTGAATGCTACTGCAAGTACATGCAAATAAAGGATAAAAATTGTATTTGTCAAAGAATTGGAGATAATTCTCCAAGAATTGCTTGTAAAAGTAATTTGTAATGGTAGAACTGATTTGGAAAGGAATAATCTTTTATAACTTTTCAAAATATTAAATTTTAAGTAGTGATTTACCTTGTATATGACAACAAATAAAATAATTTATGATGTACAAAATAGATTGTCATGGAAAGTGACACCCAGGTTTGATTTTGGCTCTTAACAGTAGGGATAAATTCCTCTCTCTATTAGGCCTTCTATTGGAGGATATCTATGCTCTAGAAAGAGAGTTTTTAAGTATTTCGTTTTGTTCGGTTCCTAGACAAACTAATTATGTTGCTGATAAACTAGCAAAACATAGTGTTTTTGCTCTTATGCTTTTGGTTTAGCATGATATGCCACCTAGTTTTCTTTTAGATATTTTTTCATTAGATGTTTAATGGAAATTTCCTTTTCAGATAAAAAAAAAAAATAGATTGATATTTAAATAGATTATCTCCTAATGGGTATTTTTTATACCGTTTTTTAATATTTTTTTAAGGGTGAGACTGGGGACGAGTACACTGCACAAATCTCCAACCTTTTGGTCAAACCTCTCCGACATTTCAAACGACCATGAACTTCTATCCTGATGCGTAACACTGAAACACACCTTTTACATTTATCCAACGGCCAATAGCGTATTAGCGTGTAATTGAAGTTTGAAAGGTAATTATTAATAAATGTAAAAAACTGAACCGGACCGATTCCTGAGAAGGAAACCATGTGAGATGTCAGCTTCTCCTTCATACATTCTATACATTTCCAATTGCATGATGATACTTACAGAGATCCGAGACAAAGCTCTTTCTTCTTCTTCTTCTTGAATGGCCTCATAATCAGAGACACAGTGAAGATTTGGGGTTTTGATCTGAGGATTTGGAAGAGAGAACGAGAACAATGAATGTGGAGAGGTCTTCGCTGTGCAATTGCGTGGTGAACTTCCTCTTGGAGGAGAACTACTTGCTCACAGCATTTGAGCTTCTTCACGAGCTTCTCGATGATGGCCGAGATGATCAGGCTATTCGCCTCAAACAGTTCTTCTCCGATGCCTCACGTTTCCCTCCTGACCAGATCTCTCGTCTCAACTCTCTCCGAGGTTTCTCCCATTTTTAATGGATTTTTGGTGTTTTTGAATTTTTGTTCGGAGTGGATTTTAGGGTCCTTAATGATATGATCATTGGATGTGAAATTTGTTCGCTTTGGAATTTGATTGTCTCAAAGTTTCAAACTTGGTGTGTGTGTGTGTGTGTGGAGCATGATCCTAGCTGGAATTTTGACGGGTCAGCTTCAATATAGCAATTCTTTGATTGCGATGTTGGAATAAGTTGAATTGTGTACTAATAGACTGTTTGATTGCTTGTTATCTTTAGAAATGGACTTGGAGTTCTTGATGCTCTGTTTGGCTTTTGATAAAAGATGGCTAATAATGTGTGTTGTTGACCTCCATTGTCTTAATCACTGGTTAAATATCAGAAATTCCAAATTTCAATCGAGTCAGCGCTGAAAATTAGAAAGTGATTGTGAAGGAGACCCATAGGACTGCTCTACAATGTACTATAAGAATAAGAATTTCTGTCTATACAGAATGTTGATTTCTTTATTAGCCAGTAGCATTAAACTAGAGGAAGTTGTTTTAATCTGAGTGAGATGCAGTTGAACTGACCGCAGTAAACTTGCTGAATATGTCTTCAGTCTGTTGAAGTAATTTCAACTTTTGTTTTCCCTGTATATCTGTAAGATAGGCTATTGGAAGGAAACTTCATTTAATGTTGTTAATCTTGATAATTCATCTGGCATATTATATGTATGCTACACCCAAACAAAACCATGTCATTGAAATGTTTTGGTCAGTGGAATCCATTTGGTTGCTTGTTATGTCTAGAAATGAACTTTGAGGTTCTGATGTTCTATTTGGCTTTTGAGAAAATGAAGAGATATACAATGTAAGTTATAAATCTCCATTGTCTTACTGATCAGTTAAATATCAGGAATTCCCTATTTCCACTGAGTCAATACTCAACACTGAAACTTGATAGGGTATTGTGAAGAAGAACCTTAGGGCTGCTCTAACATTGTAGTGAAGATTAAGTATTTTTGGCAATATATCATGTTGTTTTCTTTGGTGGCCAGTAGCACAAAGACAGAGAAAGTTGTATTAATTGAAGTGACTTGCAGTTGTACTGTCCGTATATAAACTAGCTGAAGAGGTCCTCAGTCTGTTGCTGCATTCTTCATATGTTTGTCCTGGATAACTTCAAGATAGGATTATTGGATGGAAATTTCCTTACATGGCGTTTATCTTGATGATTCAGCTGGACCATGTTCAAATATGTAGTCTAGTAGCTACCCTCCTTTTAATATCAATATGAAATCTTAACTAACTTATTCTACTGTACTTCATGCTGCAGTAAAAATTTAGTAATTATTTTCATGGTGGGAATTGTGGTGTTAATCTCTTATATAAAGAGAAGCTAAATTTCATTACTTTTTTTTTTTTTAATTATTATTAAACTAAGAACTCTCCATATTTATGAATGGATTACAATGCATTTATATGGAGACTAAGGACTTAGCCTATTTTATATCGAAAGTAAGATGTGACTAGAATGAAAAAACTGAATAGAAGCTTCTATGTATGTCATATTGAATCCTCTTATTGTAGTAGCTATAATAGGTTAGAATGCTACTCGTTATACATAATGACATGCCGTGCCTTGGTCTTCTTCTTCCTTGGTCATAGTGCCTTGGTCTGAATGCATGTATGGATTAGCAACTTGGTTTTATGATTGGCTGAGTCTTTCCGAGTAAAAGGGTGTGCCTACAGTTTTTTGCTAGATTTGTTTTAAACATTTTTTATTTGTTTATAAAAAAAGGAAAGGGGTAGAAGAGAAGCCCTATACACAAGCTTAATCAAGAATTAGATATGTAAGGAAAGAAATGAAAAACTGATTAAGATTAATTTGGAAGAAATGAGAAGTCATAGAATTAGGGCTTTGTATCCCCCCTTCCCCAGGGGAATGCCTGCACCCAAAAAAAAAAAAAAAACCAGCCCTTAATTGAAAATTTTGAGAAAGCAAATAGCAAAATTACAGAATCAGATAAATTAGGACAAAATCTTCCATGTGCTTATCTAAATATTTGATTATGATGTTCTAAACACAAGCTTAAGCAAGGAATTAGATATGTAAGGAAAGAAATACAAAATTGATTTTGATAAATTAGGAAAGAAATGAAATTTCATAGAATTATGGCTTTGCATATCCCCCTCCCCTCCCCCCCAAAAAAAAGAAAAGAGAGAGAAAGAAATCCAGCCCTTAGTAGAAAATGAATGGAAACATATAATAGTAAATTGGTAGATCAAGTAGCCAAATTAAAGAATCAGATAAATTAGGACATAATCTTCAATGTTCTAATCTAAATATTTAATTAAGATGTTCTAGTTTTATCAATTCCTTGTTTTTAAATTAATATTTTTCTTTTGTTGGTAATGTATTAGGCTTATATGATGATAATTAGGATAAATTAGGCTTATATAACGTAAACCTTTCTTCCCTTTAATGTGGTCATTGCCTTTGTTTCTGTCACCTAAGCTCTCGGGAACCTTGGTGCCAGAGAGGAAGGAGCACTTTGAACAAATGTATCAGAAATATTTAAAATTGTCCAGACGTCTAGACCTATATATTATCTCATGTGGTGTGTATAAAGCCAAAATAGCGAAACAAAGATCATCTCGCCCTCCATTATTTTTTTCCCAGGGCACGGGGAAGTTAAAAAAAAAAAATAAGGAAAGAGAAGACAAAGGAGGAGGTGCTGGCTATATCTTGAAAGTGGTGTCATCCTATAAAGAAAAAAAAAGAGTTTATCAATCTTGTGCTGTTTGGTTGCATTCATTGTTTTCTTTTGGTGCAATGAAGTAAATATCATTCATGTTGAACTCTCCCTATTTCGTTATATTATGCTACTCTTGCACACTGTTTTGTGCTTTTCTGTCTATGCCTGGGTTTCCCTTTTAATTATGAACCTAGAACACAGTTGGTGAGATTTTCCTTCGTTTTCATTCTTGCAAAGCAGTGGCAGATCCTCAAAGTTTGCTGGAAGAGAAAGAAGCAGCGGAAGAGAAGTTGGCTATTAGTGACTATGAATTACGTTTGGCTCAAGAAGATATCTTAAAACTGAAAAGTGAATTGCAGAAGAAGACAGAATGTCTAAATGAAGTAAATGGTATTCTCTTATATTTACAATACATCTTGCCTCTTTCTATTTTCCATTTTATATTATCTCTATTTAGCATTCAATATCATACAGTTATTACATAATTATGTACAATTATATAGAAGATCTTTAGTTTTGAAAATTTCTTTCCATTTTGTACATGGTCTTTGCACTTGTTTAGCAGGTGAAAGAACAAGGACTTCTGTATTTATGCTTCATTTTGTGGCAAGACATTTGCATATATGACATAATTTCTGTAATTATGGGTATCAATTTCTATCTTGCCATGCTAAGTCAGTTTTTCAGAATGAACTCTTATTTAATTCTTTGTCATTTATTGACAACCATTGTCAAAGGCCAATAATTTAGGGTTAACTGCTCTATCTGCATTTGATACTGCCATATGTAACTCTTAACACACTTTCATTTGGATGCAGCTGCAGAATCAAGTAGAGATGTTTCTGTCAATGATGGCCTTGGCCAACAATTTCAACAACAGAAAAGGAATTCTTCCTTCATTGATTTGGGCCCTTTGAAGGATACCGAGCGTCGAGATATTAACTGTGCCGTGAAGGAATATTTGCTTATAGCAGGCTACCGTCTTACTGCAATGACATTTTATGAAGAGGTAAGTATTGCTTTATTGGTATTCATAGTTCTGATATAGTCTAACATATTCTGCCTCAAAGGCCGTATTTAGTTATCATGGTAATTCTTGTGTTTGTATAACATATGAGAAAGCGGTCTAGATATTATATCTGGTGTCTAATGTTATCTTTGTTCTGACAATAACTTTTCCCATAGGTTACAGACCAGAATTTGGATGTTTGGCAGAATACACCTGCCTGTGTACCAGATGCCTTGCGTCATTACTATTATCAGTATCTTTCATCAACTTCAGAGGCTGCCGAGGTGATTCTTTAACTCATGGTGTAGGCATGTTGCTTGCTGCCTATTGCCTAAATAGATGCTGATAAATCATCATACTTTTCTCTAATATGTGAATTGATGTCCATGCTTCACTTGTCTTCTTCATCTTATGATTTGTGGGTTTTGTATGTCTTGTATTATTTATCCATAGGTTTTGCATGTGAATTTTTCTTCCACTATGCTATTATTACTTCCTCTCTCAAGATTTTAGTTGGTGATTAAAATTGAGCATGCTCACCTATTTAGAATGGAAAAAAGCAGGGTTTGATCCTAATCCATACTTTTGAACTATTTCAGACATGGTTTTGGTTGTGTACACTTATTTCATATTTGGAAATTAATGATTGAAACCTCCTTTCTTGGTATTTGAATGTTGTAATGTACTATGCATTTGTACCAATTAATGTAGTATTAACTGTTTAAATATCAGATATATTTTTATAAGCAATATATATATAATGGCTATTGCGTTTTATGATTCTTTTTATTGATAAACTCAAGTCTATATTTAATGCTGAGATGTGTCTTTCTAATTATTTTCATATAGCCTTTCTGCTTTTATTTTTATGCGTAGATGGGAGTGATAGTGATGGTGATTGTGCACTTGTATTATATCAAATTACATGTTAAAGTTAAATTTCTTTTCTTTTCATGTGCATTATTTAGAATGAATAATCGTTTAACTTACATATATATATATATATATATTTTTCTGAGATATCACTACTTTTATAGTCAATTGGGAGAAAGAAAAATTAGAGAATTCTTTTTACATACTTAAATTTCAAAGTTGAAGGGGTGTTTATGCATTTTATCCTTTTCAGAAATCAGAGCATCAATATATTTATTTTGTGGGGGCAAAATCCGAAGCTTGTGGGAGAAGCTTCTGATTTTGGTGCTTTGGGAAGCCACACAATCTCCTCCAAAGCTAATCCGAACATGCACTACATCTTGATTCCCTTTTGAGCAGCTCATGAGTTATTTAAGGGCAAATCACTTGTGGATATACAGGGAGATTGGGGGGCTTTGATAGTGTAATTCTTATTTTCCATGGGATACTCTTGTAATTATTTATTTTCTGTTTTCATTAAATTTTAAGGATTGTAATCCTCAATTTTCTATATCCTCGTTTGTCCAAAAAAAAAAAAAATTGATTTCCATTACAACAAATATTTTGGTTAAAAGGTTATTCTTCTACTTAAAAAATGAAACTTCGTTTTTGTAAATTGTGGATGATTGTTTGATTTGATGTTTATTAGGACTTTGAATATTTAAATAAATAATGTTCTCTAAATTAGTCCTCTAATATTGATTACTATCCTGAATACAACATGAATAACAAGCAGGAAAAAATTGCTCTGCTTCGAGAAAATGAAACATTACTGAAAGCAAACCAGAAGTTGAATCATGAAATGGAGAGCTTGCAGAAGAACAAAAATTTGGTCGATGGTCAAATAAGTGTACTAACTAAATCCTTGGAGGCTCTGCAGAAAGATCTCAAGGACAAAGAGAACCTGGTAGTTCCATCTTACTTCTAAAAGATGCTATTAAAAAATATTCATATGGTCAAAGGTATAACATGCTAATTATAACTTTCAGGTACAAGTTTTGAAGCAGTCCTTGGAGAACCAAAGAATTGAGCTAAATGGTTGCAGAGCTGAGATCACTTCACTGAAATTGCGTATTCACAGGTCTAGTTCTGGAAATAATTTGCTAGTTTGTGATGTTGATGATGTACAATCTCAGTCTTTGGAAGAGTACAAGGAAGAAATAAAGAAATTGAAGATGGAAATTGAACGGTTGAAGGAAAATAATATAAGAGCTCCTGAATCTGGAAAATTTGTTAGTTCTGAAAATGAAACCACACAAACAGAAGACAAAGTGATTGAGATACATGAGGACAAAGGTGTAAACTCTTGTCCAGCTGATGTGGCATTGGGTGTTGTACATAATGAAGATGCTTTGCTGGCTGTTCAAACTCATAATGAATCCCCAGATAATCATGAGGAAGCAAATCATGAGTTATTTAGTCCTGCAAATGCAATTAGTGCTTTTGAAAATGGCAATACTGTTGTTGGACAGAATGGTAGGATGCATGTAGAGAATAGTGGGTTACTTCCACAGTCAGACAGTCAAAATGATGAAGCAGTATCTGAGAAGACAGTAAGTCCCTTCTATTCTTGCTTTAGGAAATACTCAAACATCATTACATTCTGGTTTCAATTTGTTTTTTTCTTTGAGTTTGTTGAAACTGAATAATCGGGACATGTTGTGGTTGGGGCTTGTTCTTATGTAAAAAATGGTGAGCTACTGGTGTTCTTGCCAGTCTTCATTGCCAGGAACATTTGTAAAATTACAAAGAGCAATGAGGACAGACCCTTCCCCTACAAACCTGGAATAATGAGATTCTAATTAAATAGATTGATCTGCTTTCTGTATAATAAAATATAATTATTATTTCCATGTTTATACTTTGACAGGGATTAGGAACAATTCAGATACTTGCAGATGCTTTGCCCAAAATTGTTCCTTATGTTTTGATCAACCATCGTGAGGTTTGTTACTCACCACTTATTTCATATACATATGTACAACTTTCTACATATGCTGTAGTAGTATTATTTGGCTGCAGGAGCTCCTTCCCCTAATAATGTGTGCAATTGAGCGCCATCCAGATAGCAGCACACGAGATTCTTTGACCCATACATTGTTTAATTTGATCAAACGTCCTGATGAACAACAGAGACAAATAATAATGGATGTAAGTTATATTGTTTTCTACACTGTGTTCAAAGACGGTTTTGAATGCAACATTGAATATCTTGTCATCACTTCAGGCCTGTGTCAGCCTTGCAAAGAATGTTGGAGAGATGAGAACAGAAACAGAATTGCTTCCTCAGTGTTGGGAACAAGTAAATTCTGGCTTCCACTTTCAATATACTCTGTGCCATTCTGACTTTAAGTTCAGCTTTTCAGTTGTGTGCTGTTATGGATTTTTTAGATAAATCACATGTACGAGGAGCGCAGGCTGCTTGTTGCTCAATCTTGCGGAGAGCTTGCAGAATTTGTACGGCCTGAGATTCGCGACTCTCTTATCTTGTCTATTGTGCAGCAACTAATAGAAGATTCTGCGACGGTTGTTCGAGAGGCTGCAGCTCGTAATCTGGCTATGTTGCTTCCACTTTTTCCAAACATGGATAAATATTTCAAGGTCAGCCTCACTATATATGCTTCGAGGCAATCATGGAGAAGATTTCTGACTTGAGAGAATTGGCTACAATGTAAGCTCTAGAACAGGTTGATGAGACATGGTCTAGGGAATGGAGCCTTTTACCGTTACCATAATATGATAACTTTCAAGAGAAAAGAATAAAGATGAGGAGTTACTCCAATTCTTTGTTTTGTTTGTTGATAGGTGGAGGAGATGATGTTCCAATTGGTCTGTGATCCCTCAGGGTTGGTGGTGGAAGTTACTCTCAAGGAATTGGTTCCTGCAGTTATAAAGTGGGGAAACAAATTAGATCATGTTCTAGGAGTTTTACTTTCTCACATGTTGAGTTCTGCTCAGGTATTTGTTCTCTTTTATACTGTTGCTTCTCACTTGTGACTGGGAACTTCATCCTTGTTTGCAAATATTTTCCCCATTTTAATTGCTTTCCTCAAACATTGCAGCGTTGTCCACCTCTTTCTGGGGTTGAAGGGTCTATGGAGTCACATCTCCGTGTCTTGGGTGAAAGAGAGCGCTGGAATATAGATGTTCTATTGAGAATGTTGGTGGAATTGCTTTCTTCTGTGCACCGGAAAGTAATTGAGACATGCCCCTTTTCTTCCACTGCAGAAACTACACAAACTGTGTTATCTATCCCTTTGCTGGAATTGTATGCTAGGTAAGCTAGGCAAGAAGCTTTGATGATGAAATAATACCATTTTGACATTTGATAGCCTTGATGCCGCTGACTTTTGGGTTCTCAGTGGCACATCCTTCACCCCTTAAGGAGAAGGGTGGCAGTTAGTTCTTGTGGCTCTAGAGCTCACTTTCTGTATATCTGCTGTGCATATGTATACATACATTTGCATACACAATTCCTGTGTGACACTGACAGCACTATCTAAACTGCTATGGATCATAAATTAATTCTATTTTTGCTAGAGGACGTGTTGAATGGGCTTCATTTGAATGGATGCATGTTGAATGCTTTCCTGATTTGATACGGCTGGCCTGCTTATTACCGCAAAAAGAAGATCACTTACGAAGCCGAATTTCAAAGGTAACTTTGTCTACCTTTTCAGGTTCTTCTTTTCCTCTGTATGATCAAGAGTACAGCCATTTGGGTTTTTGCTGATCTTGCTTATGTCAATACAGTTTCTGTTAGCTGTTTCTGGTGAGTTTGGGGAATGCTATTTGACACACATTATGCAGCCTGTATTTTTAATAGCAGTTGGGGATGATGCTGATTTGAATTTTTTTCCGAGTGCCATCCATTCAAGTATTAGAGGTAATGATTTTTAAAATATATATTCAGTGATAATTCCACATGATTCCTTTATAATTGACATGACTGTTAACTTGCAGGCTTGAGGCCAAGGTCTGCTCTTGCTGAGGGGCTCTCCACTATGTGTGTCCTACCACTTCTATTAGCTGGTGTTTTGGGTGCTCCTAGCAAAAAGCAACAACTAACAGAGTACTTGAGGAAGTTGCTACTAGAAGACACTGACAAGGAGAATCAGCCAACCAAGAACAATAATGAGATTATTGATGCTGTCCGATTCATTTGGTTTGTATATCACCATATATTTTCTTAAAAATGATTTGGTTTTTTCTTTGCTGTTTCAATCACGAGCTTTTTATATAATGCAGCACATACGAGGAAAACCATGCTATGATATTTAATATACTGTGGGAAATGGTTGTCAGCTCCAACATGAACATGAAAATAAGTGCTGCCAAGCTGCTGAAAGTCATTGTAAGCTTACCGTTTTATTAGTTTCCAGTTGCACCTTGTATAAATGTCAAAACTAATATAGCCGTTTCCATTAATAGGTGCCATATATTGATGCAAAAGTTGCTTCAACTCATGTTTTGCCTGCTCTAGTTACTCTTGGATCTGACCAAAACCTGAATGTGAAGTATGCTAGCATAGAAGCATTTGGTGCTGTGGCCCAACACTTTAAAAATGAGATGGTATCCATGTCTTGTATTTTTTCCTGTTACTGTCAAAATTATAGTATTAATGAAGCTCTGCCTTTCAGTTTCCTAATCAAATAACATATCTTCCAGATCGTTGATAAGATACGTGTTCAAATGGATGCTTTTCTTGAAGATGGATCCCATGAAGCTACAATTGCTGTTATTCGTGCACTAGTGGTTGCAGTACCACATACAACAGACACATTTCGAGATTATATCCTTAAGCTTGACTATTTTTTAAAAAAAGAAAAATTCCCAACGGGTTAATGTCCTGAATTTGTTGAAGACTGATGGTGTCTCATTTTCATATTCATTTGCAATTTCTGTTGGTTTTCAAGGTTTAGCTCTTAAAAATTTGTCAGTTTGTTTCTTTAACATGATGCACATCTTTTGTCCAAGATTTTCCAACTCACAGCTGTGCCAACTTCTGCAAGTGATTTATTGCGTCGGCGTGAGAAAGCCAATGCATTTTGTGAGGCAATCCGGGCTCTGGATGCTACAGGTTTGGTCTTTGAAAAGTTATATTAGTTTCACCTTCAGTCTCACTTCTCAAGGTAGATTTTTGGTGTTCTAAGTCAAGGTTTCATCATAGTATCATGGTCTGCACGTGGATATTGCCTTACAAATATGGTTTCTTTGAACTGGCTGAAAACCTTTTTTTGTCTTGGAAATATGGGCAATTTTTCAGTCTTAAATAACAACAGGGATACTTATTGGCTCACCATCTATATGGACAGAAACCATAAAGATTCTATCCTGTGTGCACTACTACAATTGGCATAGGCTCCAGCATTTTGCTTGAAGTGTCTATAACTGGAGCTGCCAGATTGCTAGCTTTTCCTATACCTCTCCATTTCCCAACCTTTAGCTATGGACAGATATATATATATATATATATATATATATTTCTCTCTCTCTCAATTTGATCAATTTCTTTTCTTGGCCAGTCAATCAATTGAACGTCATTTTTTAACGAGTAAATCGTGATTCTGTTGTTATATGAAGTTTGTTTTGGAAAATGTAGTTATTCAACTGTTGAACTTTCCTTTTTTCCTCCCAACTTCTTATATTTCATATGTAAATCAAATTTGTTGTACATCCTTCATAATCCTTGTCTTTATAATTAAAAATTGTTTGTAATCTCAATTTTATGCACTATCCAGTTCTCTAGAGGGTAGAATTACAACGTATTTTATGCATCAAATTTTAGTTTAGAAGTTCCGAATTCACATGTAGACTTTATATGCTGATTTTTAACATTTCTTTCTTCCATTATCTTTTAAGTATGTTTAATTCTCAGTATCACTTCTTACAGATATCCCTGCAACTAGTGTCCGGGACTTCCTCCTGCCTGCTATACAGAACCTATTAAAAGACTTGGATGCACTTGATCCAGCACACAAAGAAGCCCTTGAAATTATTATGAGGGAAAGATCAGGTGGAACTTTTGATACTATAAGTAAGGTGATGGGTGCTCACCTTGGGCTTGCATCATCAGTAACCAGCTTCTTTGGTGAGGGTGGATTGCTGGGAAAGAAAGACGGTTCAGAGCCACCGCCGGAGGCGGCTGTCTCCCCAAAGGCTATCACACCACCACCACCAGCAGAGGACACTAGATTCAGGCGTATCATGATGGGAAATTTCAGTGAGATGCTCCGGGGCAAAGCAAGGACCCAAGAGGAAACGCAGAGCCAGTGAGTGTTTCTGCATTGTAGTTTTCAACTCATTCTTATACTTCAGGTACAGATTGGCGTTGTTTCCCTAGTATGGAAAAAAATAATAATCTGAAAACAAACAATTTTTTGATAAATTTTTTTATTCCTTTATAGTGATTCTTCTGTGATAGGAGATGAAATTATATAACAAAAAAATTATTGCTTTTTTGTTTTTATTTTGCTACATATGATTTATTAGGTCATATTATGTGTATGTGGGACAAAGAGGACAGAGAATGGAAAGAAACGGTTAATCTGTAACTTACTATTAAACAATTTGTTTGCCCTATTTTGTACGCTTTATTGACTTTTATGGATTATTATTATTATTATTTTTCTAGTGACATGCACTGGCTTTCTACAAGTGTTTCCCTTATTTAATAGAGTTAACTCAAGCAAAAGACTTGTCTTAGATAAAAATTCTACTAGGTTGGAATTTTAGGGAGGAGGGCATTGTGTATAATGATAATATATGTGGCCAAGTATCTCCATATGAGTGACTAAAGCTGACTTCAATTAATCTCAACATTTAATTCAGC
>QAOA01005758.1:0-12535 GCA_003255065.1 Cercis canadensis
CATTAATGCCACCCTCTGCCTACATCCCATTCATGTAGCAATGTTATTAAGTGCAAGATGCTCTAGCATTTGAACCGACTTGAATATGGAAGTATCTCAATCAGAACACTCATTGCCCTAGCCTCAATCACCCATAACTGGCTTCTCATTGTTGAAGAACATATTGATAGCAAAACTAGTAAAGAACAAGAGCTTGCTCTTGAGATGCATTTTCTTTACAAAGAATCTTCAACAAGGACTTCACAAGGTCAAAACCTTGATCTTCTATAACACTTCCAATTGTAATAACTTTTTGCAATTTTTTTTGGAGAATCTCTAAAGCAGAAAGTTAAGATTCAGCACTTCCTCTTTGAACCATTATAACCATAGCCCTGATGGGCATTGGTTTGAGTAGCAGTTCCTATGTTTTCTCTCCTTTTGATAAAGGAGGTTGTCCTAGAACAACAATTGTATCCTGACAAGCCTTAAACAAATTTGAATATGATATATTTGATAGAATTTGGACAACTTGAACAAGAACTTCAACACTAATTGATCCAATAAAATCATCTTTGATTATGATATCATTTTCCCTTTCAATGATCATCTGGAGTTTCTTTAAGGAACTTACCTCTTGTTTTTACATGAATTTATACAGACTCCTTAGAAGAGACTTTTCCCCTGTCAGAGGATCCTTGGGAAGGTGGTCAGCCATAGTGCTCCTACAAGGAGGCCTTGGGTGAAGGCGATGCCTAAGGAGCAGAGTGGGAACTATGTGCTTTGTGGATTGGAAGGCTTTTGGACAAGGTGCAGACCTCTCTATGAGGTCCTATGTGATGGTTAGGGTAAGAAAGCTCCAAGCAGAGAAGTGTGAATGGGAACCTCCTAAAGCCAACCATGCCATATAACTTGTTTTTGTCCTCATCCTAGATATTTATCCTTATCCAACCAGGTCACTTGTACTACCTTCCGTACCAATGGTCTTGCACTTCCAAATCCTCGTCGGCCCACTATCCTGTGTACACCTCTATTGTCCCACTGCAAATAGCTTTCAAGTGCTTCTCTAGCAAAATACTGAGACCATTCTCTTGTACTCTGCAAAAGATGAACATTCCTTGATTATCAGCACTTAAAAGAATTCCTTCAACTAAAAAGCTATAATTACAATTACAAGATACGTGATCCAAGTTTCTACTTTCTACTACAAAATGAATTACTTGCTATAGAACATGACAATGGCTATTGTTGCAGAACAACATACAAATAATGTAACAAAACCTCTAATTGTCTGGTGTAACTTATTAGAATTGTATGCTCTAAAAAAGGAAAATATGTTTACCTAAATTATCTTCAAAATTGCAAGGCACACAAACAAAAGGCTCACTTGTAATCTTTTGAACATCTAATCTGAAATGAAATGAAAGTATAGGAATGACACATCAGCCACTAGTAGAAAATAGATGGAGAAACATAGGAGAATACCAATGAGGCAATGGTATGAGAAAAAATCTTCACCTTCTTCATTAGACCACATTTGTGTTTGATAATGTGGTTTGATTCTTTCCTTTAGGCCCACAAATAGTTTAAGAGATCTTATCTCCACTAGTTAACAAGTCAAGCAACCATCAACATTAACTTATTATTACATAGACTTTTCCCATACAAGAGACATGAACCCCAATAATTAAAAGGTAAAATAATTGATTCTTTTAGCCAAATAATAGCTTGTTTCATCCAAAATTATGCAACAACACAACAATACAATATTAGCAAAATGGAGAAATGAGAGTGCAGTGATGATGTACAAAACAAGTCATGTAGCATTTCCATAAATGCATATTCACAAGCTAACAAGGTCAAGTTAGAACTATTTACAAAAATCAAAACTACTCAAAACAATGAATAATGTAAATCCAAGAATATACCTAATACCTAGAGAAAATAGGAAGGATACGTGTAGCAGGACATGTAGTCCTCATATGAGAAATTTGAGATGTCAACCCCTTTTATTAGATTTATCAATTTATCCACTGTTGCTTGAAGTAGGGGCCATTGTTCCTCAAAAGTTAAAATCTTAATGGGTTTGCTATCACAACCTTTGTTGTTCGTATTTATAGGGTCATAAGCTATGGCAAAGGAATATGTATTCATAGATTAGAAAATAGCTAAATTTTATAGTTACTAGTTCAATAAATTTCATCAAATTCCTCACTAATTTAATTAACTAAATTTGAGCATAAGCCCCTAAAATTTACAAAAATAAATCACAATTATTTTAAAAAAATCCATAAAAATTGTAAATTTACTCTAAACTTATCATACAACAAAAGCCCCAAACCAATTTGAACAATAAACAACATTTTTATAACCAATTTCATCAAGTCAATTCAGTCATCAACCCTTAAATTTCAACCACAATCAAAACAATTCCAAAAACTACCAAACTGAGCAAGAATCATTCCATAGCTATTATACAACTAATTCCCAACACAAACTAACCAAAAAAATAAGTAGAATTTGCAATCCAATAATGAAGATTTCAACAAAAGAAATAGAGAGATATCACACTAACTTGAACTCCAAATTGCAAGAACTTGCATCTCACACACACAGAAGGCATCATCACCACCAATGAAGGTTGTCCCACCGTTTGATTTTGCCATTGCGCTTAGAGGAGAAGAGAGAATAGAAGCTATGAGAGGGAAATAGGTCAATTTGAATGAACTGAGCTCACAACGTTGGTGGTCTTACTTTCTAGATTTTCTGATAGAATTTCTCACGGAAAATTTTGTGAGAAAAGACCTAAAAATCAATTTAAGTGAAATAGTGTGCATCATTTCTCACTTGGGCATCTTTTGCGCCACATTTGTGGCATTATTCTTACAGTATTTCTCATGACATGCGTTTCGTGAGAAATTTTCATGAGAAATTGTCCAGAAATACAATTTTGTGTGCATCATTTCTCACTTGGGCATCTTTTGCGCCACATTCGTGGCATTGTTCTCACAGTATTTCTCATGACATTCTCTTAGATATTTCTCATGACATTTTTTCTGTGAGAAATTTTCATGAGAAATTGCCCAGAAATACAATTTTCTGTGTACTCCATGAGAAGTTCTCATGGAATTTTCTTATGTGAGAAAATTCCATTAGAAATCATGTGTTTTCATGTAGTGTACTTTTTAAGCTAGTCAACCAAAATGTAGTTGTCTTCACATATAATTTTTTTTTTTTTTTGGAATATAAGAAATGCATTAAGAACCATAACTATAAAAGGAGGGTGAACCTCTACCCAAATCTTTACATGATCAAGCTGTTCAGACCAATGAGCAAGTCAATGGGCAATCGTATTGTTAGCACGACAAATCCAAGAAAAAGAAATGAAATGAAAACCCAACATTAGGGATCTAATATCATCAAGAATTAGCCCCAACTCAGAACCATTAGACACACCATGGGATAGGCTATTGCAAACAATGAGTGAAAAGAGTTATTGGTGAGCTCTTTGTAAAACCAGCTTAGAGAGTTACTTGTGATCTCTTGTAAAACTAGTTTGAGAGAATTTTTGGTTAGCTCTTAGGAAACCAGGGATTGTAGACGCTTGGAGAAGCTTGGACAAATAACCTCGTTGCTAGTGGAACCCCAACCTTGGGAGAGTGGACGTAGGTAGTGTTTGGCCAAACCACTATAAAAACTCTAAGCTCAATCTTTTCTCCTTACTCTCTTTATTATTCAAATAATCTGCATGTTTGGCTTGCTGCAAAATCGATTATATATATGAGTTTAAATCAATATCAAAAGCAGTGGATAAAACTATTAATTTTCACTGTTAACAATTTGGCACAACCAAGAGTAATGGAAGTTTCAGTTACTTCAAATTGTTAATTTTCACTATTAACAGAAAGCCATAGTAGAAAAATATTTTCTTGCACAACAATGCAAGTGGTAGCAAGATTTAGTTTCTCCAAATTCCTTGGGGACAATTTGAACCCAAGCTTTGAATGAGAATAATGACCACCAATAAGGGGACAACATAGGTAAAAAAAATATCCAATCCTTTCTTTGGCAAAGAGAAAACTAGATGGTTTGGAGAGAAAAAAAAAATCACATTCTACAACCCTAACATATTAACTAAAAGCATATACTTAAGAAAACAAGAAATAATGACAGAATTCATTATCAATCATTATATTCACAAAGAAATATCCTAATGGTTAAATACTTTATACTCTATGGATGAAAAGCTGTCACTTTGAGACTGAGAAGGGTAAAACTTTGAAAGAAAATAGGCTTTGTACCCCCCTGTTGCATAGCCTCTAAGGGGCCAAAATGAAAAATTTATTCATTACAATAATCTAAATTTAGTCAATGAATTGATAACATATTGCTATAGTATTATAACAAGCAAAAAATAAACTAGAGAAAGAGATCATAAGCAAAGCAAATAATACAATACGCATATGTACTAATTCCAAACCTCTTGAACATCTAAATTTCTCTTATCAGATCATATTCATGTGCCTACATTGAAAAATAAAATCTTTTGGCAGAAAATCCTTGATATGACTAGGAAAACAAGGATGCTATTAACCATGAGTCTCCATCCAGTTTGATTATCTTCTTAGCTCTCTCCCTCCCCATGCTCCTTAGATGCCCGCTTCCTTCACCTTGTTCCCATTTTTTTTTCTCCTCAAGACGTGATTAGGAATGAGATCGAAATTCTCTAGTTTTTGACCAGTTGCAGGACACATCTTTTTCTTGTGAACAAAGAACCATTCTTCAATTCTTGTTTGTTCATAGGTGATGCCAGTGGCGATGACAATGGGATCCTCCATGATCTCCAATGATATAGGGCATAAGGACTCTGCAGGGCATGCCTTTTGCATGGTTGTTGTGGTTGAATCTACTTTTCTCTAAGTGCGTGCAAGTCAAAAGGTGACATAGAGTATGAAACATATAGAAAGGTTTTATACAAAGGTATGATAGAATACGTGTTACAATCCTATAAAAATAAGGAAATCAAAAGAAGGAAATACATAATATATCAGAAGAAGAAAAAGGAAACAAATTGTTGTAAAAATTAGATGCAACCTCATTTATGTGTCTCCATTGATAGATAGTTACTTCCCACCTTTTATGCTGGTCAGCGATATAACTAAGCAAACTTTATTGAAATATATTTTTAGACACATGAAAACTTGTGTGTGTTCTTTTTTATAAAAGAATTATTTTGTAAAAAAATTAAAAGAAAAAGTCTTCTTTGATTGTAAAGAAACACGGACATCACTACAAGAAAACGAAACAACTTAAACAGCTTATTTTTTACGGCCAATAATAACTGTTGGAAAAGATAGCAAATACAACACCTCTTAACAGCCGTTGAAAAAAGAAGATGCAACAAATAATTTTATTTTTGGAGAAGTCACAACCGGGCTTTTGGGCGCCTAAGCTTGGCGCTAAAAAAGTCCCAAATTGTCCCATTTTTGACAATTTCATAAAAAATACACACACTTCTCTTTATTTCTTTTTATATTACCGTCGAAATATCTCTCTTTCTCCCCAGTTGTAAGCTTTCTCTCTTCTTCTTGATGGTCAAAGACCTACAGAACCATCAACGCTTCTCTCTTCTGGTCTTCATCTCCAATAGAAAAAGAAACAAATGGTCTCGGGTCTCTCTTTTGTTCATCTCTTTCCTTTGGACTTGGAGTCTCTCAAATCTTTCTTCTCTTAGCCTTTCTTAAACGTAGGCTTCACCATGGCTGACAACTTGGAGCTTTGAAACTCAATTTTGTTTTATTCTTATCCTTCAAGAAGACAAGGTATACAATTTACTCTCCATTCACATGGTTTTCCACTTTGTTTTCCTCAATTTTGTCATGGATTTTGGATTTCAGTACCAAAAATTCCTAACAGATTAAATAATAACATTTAAAAAAAAAAAAAATTTGAAGACCAAATTTCCCACAATAGACAATTTTCTTACTAATTTCTCATTGAATTCTTGTTATATGCAACTGATTCAGCAAGAACCAAGCCAACGTTTCACTTTAACTCTCACCTTGAGGCAAAGTTCTTCTCTACTCTTAGGTACGTTGTCCTTGTCTTAAAAATTTTCCTTTCCTTGATAATGAATTTTGCTTGTTTAGCTTCATTGTAATGATTTGTGAGGCATAGGGCTTGATTTTGGTTACATTAAACTAAAATATCTGAAAATGATGTTTAGAGAATGAGTTTTTCAGTTTCTTTTTTTTTTTTTTTTTTTCAAAATGAAAGTCTGTTTCAGGGGTTTTTCCTTTCCTGTCACAAGTACAATTATTTTTGTATCTTCAAAAATATTTATATGTGAATAAACTGTGTGCAGTGTTTGAAGGACCTTACCTTATATTGTTATATGGATAAGAGTTTGATGAAAATCAAGAATAGAACATAGGCTAAATATAGCGAATGAGTTATTGAGTTCTTGAAGTTTGCCTTTAGACATACAAGTAGAAATAAGATTTTTTGCTCTTGTGTCAAATGCAATAATTGTAGAAAAAAAAAATCGTGAAGATGTTGAAGGTGATTTGCTAGGCTATAGAATAGTTAAAAATTATACAGTTTGGTATAACCATGAGGAGGAGTTACCTGATTCAACTCATAACTTAAGTGATAATGATGAGTCAGATAGAGAATCTATTCAAGACATGTTAATGAATTATTTTGGAGCTCGGGATGTAGAGGAGCCAAATGAAGATACAAGCACCTTTTATAAATTATTAGATGATTCAGAACACGTTTTGCATACAGGATCTAAATTTTTTTTAAAACTATCTTTCTTGATGAAATTATTTTATTTAAAATGTCTTGGTAGTTGGAGTAATAAATCATTCACTATTTTACTCAAAATGTTGAATGATGCATTTCCAGAGGGGGTGCAATTGCCAGAATCTTATTATGAAGCATGGAAGATGATTAAAGATCTTGACTTAAATTATATGAAAATAGATGCATCTGAGAAAGATTGTCTGTTATTTTGGAATGAACATTCAAAGATAGAAAGTTGTTTGATTTGTAAAACCTCTAGGTGGAAGGATGAAGAGAATTCTAATAGTAAAAAGATTTCTAGAAAGATTATTCGTTATTTTCCCTTAACTCCAAGATTGACGAGATTATTTATGTCTAAAAAAAAAGCAGCATCTGAAATGACAGGACATTATGACAAGTGAGTCAATGATGGTATTCTAAGACATCTTGATGATTCAGAAGCTTGGAAAAAGTTTGATAAGTTGCATGAATCCTTTACTCTTGAGCCACGTAATGTAAGACTTGGTTTAGCTAGTGATGGGTTTAATCCCTATGGGAATATGAGCTCCCAATATAGTATTTGGCTAGTGGTGCTCATTCCTTATAATTTGCCGTCTTGGATTAGTATGAAGGCTCCTTTGATGATGTTGCCACTACTTATTCCTGGGCCAAAATGTCCTAGAAATGATATTGATGTATACCTAAAACCATTAATTAATGAGTTAGAACAATTGTGGGAAGTGGGTGTAGAAACTTATGATGCAAGTAGAGAGCAAAATTTTATGATGCATGTTGCTATTTTGTGGACAATTAATGACTTTTCAGCCTATGGGAATTTGTCTGGTTGGAATATTAAAGGGGTCTTGTCATGAGAAAACTTGGTCTATGTATTTAATTAATGGTAGAAAGTATTACTTTTTGGGACATCGTTGTTTCTTACCAATTAAGCATAGATGACGTTTTGAAGAAAATTTATTTGATGGTACAAAGGAACTTGGATATCCTTCTAAAAAACTTCTTTGGAGTGATGTACTTCATCAAGTGCATGGTCTAGAGGGGTTAGTACATGAAAAATCTATAAAGAGAAATGAAAATATTGCTAGAAATGATTGGCTTAAGAAGAATATATTTTTTCAATTGCCATATTGAAAAACTTTGTTATTACCTCATAATTTAGATCCAATACATATTAAAAAGAATGTTTGTAAGAATGTTATGGGGATATTAATGAATATTTTGGGCAAAACAAAAGATAATCTAAATTCTCGATTGCATTTGCAACTATTGGGAATAAGAGAGGATCTCCATCTAATACAACAAGGAGCCAAATTAGTCATACCTAGTCCTATTTACATGCTAAATAGTGAGGAGAAGAAGATTGTGTCATTTTTTGAAATTTATCAAAGTTTCGGATGAATATTCTTCAAATGTAGCTAGATGTGTGAATATTAATGAGAGTAAGATTTTTGGATTGAAGAGCCATGATTATCATGTTCTTTTGGAGTGCTTTCTTCCACTTGCATTATGTGGGCTTTTACCTGAACATGTTCACAATCCATTGATTAAGTTGTGCACTTTTTTTAAAGAATTATGTTCTAAAATTTTGACAGTAGAAAAATTGAATCAGATTGAGACACAAGTTGCTTATACACTTTGCAAGCTAGAAACTATATTTCCTCCATCCTTATTTGATGTCATGGTCCATTTACCAATTCACTTGGCAAATGAAGCGAAAATTGGTGGACCAATGCACTACCGTTGGATGTACCTCATTAAAAGGTACTTCATCATCTTATATATCATTATGATATTTAAAATTTGTTATACTTATCAATTGTATTTTCAAAAGCTTAGGTGTATAGTCAAGATATATAATTTTTATATATTTTTTATTTATACAGATACTTACGCACTTTAAAGACTTATGTGCGTAATAGAGCTCATCCTGAAGGTTCAATTGCAGAAGGTTATATTACAAATAAATGCTTATTGTTTTGTTTAAAATACTTCCATGGAATTGAGTTCAATCGATTAGGATGAAATTCAAATGGTGGTTCAAGTCATAATTTGGATGGATTGTCTATTTTTAAGCAAGCCACCCGTCCTACTAGAAAAAGTAAATTCTCAAGAAAATTAGGTTTGGAAGAATTATAGCAAGCTCATTTTTATGTACTCAAAAATTGTGATGAAGCTCTTCTATTTATAGAGTAAGTATTTTCAATTGTTACTAAATTAATCAAGAGTTCATCTTTATTTCTGTGTCTAATACATAAATTTGTTGGTTCATATATATATATTTTTTGTTTTATATATATGTGTAAGAAGTATAAGTTAGAAATTGAAAGCAGAGGTATAAGGAATGTTGAACAACAACATAATCAAGAGTTTGTTAAATGGTTTGAAAATTGTGTAAGTATCATATCTTTAATAACTACTTATATATGATGATTAATTATATGTATACTATAAGTTGTCTATATATATATACACACGTAGGTTACACAATTATACAATGAAGGAAGTGATCAAATAACGGAGTATCTTTTCAATTTAGCTCGTGGTCCAACACGAGAAGCAATATGTCACAAATGATTCTTTGTGAATGGTTTATTATTTCGAACAAAAGAATTAATGACCAAAAGAAAACTCAAGGTAGTGAAATTGTAGTTGAGGGAGATTCTGATAAGGAGTACTATGGCGTCATAAATGATATTGGTCAATTAGCTTACATGGGAGATAATAAGATTGTTCTCTTCAAATATTTGTGGTGAGATGTAGACAACTATGACAAATGTTTTAAGGTAGATGAACATGAGATAATAACTGTAAATACATGACGAATATTAAATACAAATGAACCATTTGTGATGACATGCTAATCTAACCAAGTATTCTACATTAAAGATATAAATAATTCCAATTGGTTGTGTGTGGTAAAGGTAGCACCTCGAGAATATTTTGATATCTCTATAGTTGAAGATACGGAAGATGATGAAGAAATAGAAGTACTTGACCTAAAACCATTCTAACATGTATCTCAAAATATTGACAAATCATTAAATGTTAAGTTGTGTGACACAGAAATTGTCTAATCTTGCAGTAGAAATGAGAACTTAAGTAATGCTCCTGATATGAATGTGGAAGATAAAAATTTAGACTAATAGATAATATGCAATTAAATTTTACTTATTGTTCAATATTTAAGGGTTTATATAATGTGATTTATATAATTTGACATTTATAGTTTTTTGTGTCTAGTCATTACAGGATTGGTTTAACATGGTTAGAAATGAAAACAATGTTGCTGGTGTTGGTTTAAGCAAAAATGCAAGGGTTCAAAAGCATGTATTAAGTGGAAATAGAGTTATGAGAAAGACATCATCAATTCAGCACCAACATTATAAAAAACAATCCAATTTAGGAATAAGAAGTAATAATCAAAATGTTATGGAATGCAGCAATGATGGGTGTAATACTATTTATATACTATTCTTTCCACTTTATAGACTTTATTGAATTCTCTAGTTTGTATCCACATTATAGGTTCATGTGGTGTTCAGCCAAGAAGACGAAGACCTACTCGTAATATTCAATTGTCTAAGATGTCATTTGGAAGAAGACTTAACATCACATGAAAAATGAATCATCCTGTAAGTCTAAATTCTAATTTATTCAAATTCAGATGCACAACTTTGATCAAAGATGTGGAGAATGCACCACTAAAAGTGAATGAATGAGCTGAAATTTATCAAAACAAAAAGTAAAAAATATTTGACTTTGTTATGTCTATAACTTTGAACCTAGAAAACTTTTAAGATTAGCTTATATTATTGTCATCTTCATTTTGACTTACTTACATAAGATATTTTATTTTATTAATTATCTTGAAGCTTCACTTTAAAGTTGAAGGATACCAAGAATTTGTGTGGGTACAAATGAATAAATCATATAGGAACCATCGTCATTATTTAAAGAAGAAATACTATAATATTTATAAAGATGCTGAAGAGGCTTGTGCTAATGTACCACTAGAAGTAGAGAAAGAAGATTGAGAGTTTCTTGTGAACATGTAGAATTCAGATAGTTGGTTGGTTAGTAATAAAATTTTTAATTTATTTTTACTATGGAATAACTATTATAAACTTATGTGAACTTGCTGTTACAAAAAATGAGTAGTCAAAACAAGACTAATTGAGCAACCAACACTATTGTTCATACTACTGGATCAAGACAAAGAGTTGAGAACATACATACATGTATTTTTCTGAACTCTGTGTGAGATCATCTTCTAATTTCATAATTATTGTTTCTACACAATAATAAAAGGAAAAGACTGGACAAAAAATTGAACATGTTCAATTATGAGAAATCACACACACAAGTTCTACTAGTGAGACTATTAATGAAGAATCACAAAATAAATTTGTAAGTTTCTTTAATTTAACAATACAGCTTTATGTAAATATCTTATATAAATGTTATTTATTTAATATATCATATCTATAATTTTTTCTTTTCTGTATTATATATTTGAAATACAAGATCAACTTAAAAATATTGCATCTCGAGTAGAACAAGGCTCTTTAGACATTAATGAGAATGAGATATTTACAAAAGTATTTAGGCCTGAAAGAAATGGCCAAGTTCAAGGTTATGGAGCTGGTGTGACTCCCACACAATTGTGGGGAGGAAAATCAGCGTTTGTTTGTGAACTTGAGAGGCGTCTTGAAAAATATGAAAGAGATCGTGAATATTCAAATGCAAGAGTATAAACACTGGAGAAAAAAGTGAACCATTTGCAAGACTTGTTAACAAATTTTTTTGGTGGAAGGATGCCTCCAATTTAAACTGATTCTAGCAATATTGACAGTTCTAATTCGCCTAGAGATTCTGTAAGAATTTTGTCTTAGGATCTTTAATTATCATAGTTTGTTGAGTACTGAAACTTCCTTTATCTTTGACATTATATCTAGTCATTGATTAAGATTTTGGAATAAATTGAATATCCAACTAATTATTTTTTAACACAACTTTAGTTGGAAGAACCATTTTAATTTTTCTTCTCAAGTTTCAATTGTATTTATTTTGTCATTGTTTGTTTGACTTCATTATAATGTTTCCTCATTTTAGAAATAGCCACTATATCATAGTTTATAGAAAAATGATTTTTAGTCCAATCAAAACTTTGAATTGAGGTAGGGTTTCATTTGATTTATTTTCTCAGGTTGGAGAAGAATAAGGTAAAAGTCATCTTTTAACTTCGAAGAAATTCAACATATGTAATTTGGTGGACTATATGTTGAAGAAAAATTATGAAGGCTTTTTTTTGGACTATCTCACTCTTTTTGAAAATACTAAGATGAACTTGATGAATTTTTATTTGATATGTAAACTTTTGTAATCAATACACTACTAGCTATTAGTAATTATTTAGTAGACAACATATTTGTCAATAGTATCTTTTAAATTTTGAGAACTATGATTCATGCTTTTATTAATTTTTTTTTGAAAATATGCTTTCCAAAAACGACAGTAAATAATTGTTGGAAATGACTACATTTGTTTATTTTCGATAACCATTAATTGTCAAAACAAGTTATAAGTGAAAGGCTAAAAGGAGACATTTGATAGCCAATAACCGTCGAAAAATCAATTACACCATTTTCAACGGCTAATAATTGTCGAAAAAATAATTTCTGACAATATTTTTGTTGACGGGTTCCGACGGTTAAATTGTTGTCAAAATTTCTATTTTCAACGGTCATTTGAGGTT
>QAOA01005762.1:0-92992 GCA_003255065.1 Cercis canadensis
CTAAATTTTTTTTTATCTGCTTGGATTTTATGAAAAAAAAATTTAAAATAGTTACTTAATAATAAAAAACTTATTTTTTCTGTTAATTATAACTTAATTATACTTAAATAGTTATTTAACATTAAATATTTATTTTTTGTACCACATCAACATGATAACAAAAAAAATAAAAACAAAAACTATTTCTCTGTACCACATCAGCATGTCGTTAGGTTAACCGTTTAGTTCCGTTTGGTTGACTAACGAAAATAATAAAATTGTCAAATTCAATAAAACACAAGGACTAAATCGTTTACTTTTAAAAATGAGGGACTGGCTCGTAAGAATTAATAAAATAGAGGAACCAAAACTGTCAATAAGCCTATAAAATATATTTTTGATAAATTTGCCTTCCTCACTGTAACCTTCTATCTCTTCCAATGTGTACGCCATTTTCGAAAAAATGCATTCTATTCATTTCTTTTAAAAAGCTATTGTGGCGCATTTTGTAATTATCATAACTTCTTTGACTAAAACAAAATTTCAGCATAATTACAAGCATAATTTCTAATTACCCAAACTACCAATACCACTAGTAGCTATTAAAATGGACAACGTTGCTTACCCAATAAAATTGTGCCACGTGTTGCTGTTAGTTTTTGTTTCTCAAGAACTTTTCCCTCAAGATATAACCAACTTTATCATGATCATAAAATTTAAGTTTAGGTGTTTGTTAAGTTACACACTCTTTAAGAGGAAGTATAGTACTACCCACCCCCTAATTACTTTTAGTATGACCCAGAAGCTGAATTTAGTGTCATTTTGAAGATCTCAAACACGTACAGTTTCTTATAAAATACAAAAATAACATAACATAAGAAAACGTAACAAACAAAAAATTCAATTTTTCTCAAAAAAATAGAATTTAAGAATTTGGAGAAAGCGTATCCTTCAGTTGTAGTGAATCCCAACCCAGTTATAACGCTTTGAACTAAAGCCTTTCTAATCCCCCTACCAAAATCTACCATTCCTCATCTCCAGTTGCACCTCTCTACCCTTTCTCATAATATTTAACTAATTCCATTCCCAATTAGCAGATCTTTGAGAATTTGGATAAAGCAAATCCTTCGGTTGTAGTGAATCCCAACCCGATTATCATGCTTCGCATTAAGCAGATCTTTTTGTAAGTAAATTTTTTTTTTTAAAAAAAACTATAATAACACTTGCTGGTTAAATAGAGCTGCATTGATTGTGTATTATTTTACCAACTAGCACATTTTTTAGTATTTGAAAATTATACATGCATGCATTACTTGTGGCTCATAGGTCACCCATGAATAACAGTGGCAGATCCAAAAAATTTAACTAGTGGGGGCAAGAAATAGACTAGAAATATTTTTATAAAAAAAAAAATATTGTAAATATGCATAAGCAATAAAATAATGATATGAAATACACAAGATACAACGTGGTTCGATTTCAATATGAAACTTACATTCATGGGTGAGAAATGAGAATCAATTTACTAGGCAAACTATGGGAGATTACAAAAGTAATTCTCACTCTCACCAAATCTTCAATTACACCCAATGTCTCTCACACAAAATACATAATCTCAAAGCCAAAAAACACAAGATACTTCAACTTTTACAAGTTACAATTGCTATCTACGTGTTCTCATATTTTGAAAATGTTGTACGATTTTTTCATTTTCAATACTATCAAAACTATCGCTCTCTATGTATGTGACCAAACAATCATTCCACCATTCATCTCCCATACGATTACGCATTCCATACTTCACAAAATTCATTGCAGAGAAACATCTTTCAACTGTTGTAGTTGCTATGAGCAAAATCAAAGCTAACTTCAAAAGAAAATATACGATTGGATACACAATATGCTTTCTAGTTTTCACCGACATTTAACTTTGAAAATTGATCATCATAACGAACATCTATGATATAGGGTTCAAGTTGACTATCAAGCCCCATAAGCTCCACAAAAGAAAATTCCAATGGATAAAACTTAGCCAAACGAATCAATTTCTCCTTATCAAATGCAAAAAATGAATCTCTTGGATTTAAGCTTGCTACACAAAGAAGCAATTCAATGTTCACCTCTGTAAATCTATTGTTAAACTCTTGATGTTGTCTATCAATCACTTGATAGAATAACTCAACTTGAAAGTGATGCAAATTTGAAACTTTTTGAACTTTATGCCTTGATCTTCCTTGTGTCATGAGCACATCATCCATATTTGGAATGTCAATATTTTGCTTCTCACAAAACAATGATACTTCATTTAGTAGATTATGCCAACCATCATCTCTCATGCTTTGCAATCTTTCCTTGCACACTTAAACTAATGCTATAGCATTTACAATATCTTGATCACTTCTTTGTAGTGCTTGAGATAACTCATTAGTAATTCCTAATATATTCTTCATCAAGTGCAAGTTAAAAATGAATTCAAAAGACTACAAAGATTTCAATAAATGACATGCTTTAGCTCGTTGCTCTAAGCTAATGTCATCTTCCTCAACAAATTCAAGCACATCAATCACTGTATAAAACAAAGAAATCAAGCTAAGTAATGTACCATAATGTGAGCCTCATCTAGTATCTCTAGCCCGTTTCAATGTAGTTTCTTGATTCAAGCCACAACCACTAGAAATTTCTCCACTCGTTAATGCTTCATTTACTTTAAGGATTTGACTTTCTCTAAGAATCTCTCGACGTTTACATGAAATTGCAACAACAGTAGATAGATTGTTAACCAAACTAAAAATACCAACCAATTTTAACTTGCAACCATCACAAGTGCCAATTGAAGTTGGTGAGCAAAGCAATGAACATAGATTGCAGACTTGTTTTCTTTCAAGATCAAACTTTTAAGGCCATTTGCATATTACTAGCCCCATCATATCCTTGTCCATGCACTCTTGACAATCTTAAACTATATTTTGCAAACAATGACTCCAATGCTAATTTTAAAGATATAGCACTTGTATTTGAAACATGAACAAGGCCAAGAAAGCCCTCGATGACATTTCATTTCTTATCTACATAATGTAAAACAATAGTCATTTGCTCCTTAATTGATATGTCCTGATATTCATCAATTAAAATGGCAAAGAAATCATCACTTAGATCATCATTAATAACTTTTGTGGTCTCACAAGCAGCAGCTGTCACAATATCTTTTTGAATATTAGGTGCCACTAGTTTAAGATTTCCACGAGCATTTTTCAGAACTTTATCAGTGTCTTCATTATGATTGGCAAGAAAATGTAGAACTCAAGGAAATTACCTTGATTTTTTGAATGCACTAATTCATCATGACCACGAAATGCCAACCCTTGCCATAATAGAAACCGAATACAATCAATTGTTGCAGCCAAATTAATCATATATTCCTTTTTGATCAACTTGATTGTTTGCTAATAGCAACTTCAATATGTTGTTTTTGATTCCTTAATGCTTTACATTTTCTCCAAGCTTGATTATGAACACTATTAGAGCCTCCAACATGGGTTTTCAACCTATCCTTTTTTTTTTTTTTTCCAGTTTGAAAATCCCTCAGTCAAAAATGCATCACCACTTTTTTTTTCTCCAATGTCAGATCTCATGAGATAACAACATAAACAAAATACGGCATCTTTTGATACACTATATTCTAACCAATTGCCAAATTCAAGAAACCAATCATGGTTAAACTTACGAAAAGAAGTCCCAATTTGTTGTTGTGGGAAATTATGCTCATTTGTTTGACAAGGATCTTGTTGTAAATAAGCTCTTCAGATTTCATCATGATCATTCGGATGATAACATGATATTTTTTTCCTCTCTCCGGGATCAGCAAGAAGATTTTTCAAATCAACTTCTAAGAATCTTTTTTTTTTTTTTTTTTTTTTTTTTTTTTTTTTTTTNGGATGGCCCTAATGGTGTTGGTGAATTTTCACCTTCAATAAGTTCTTGAGACTCTGATGTTGATTTCCTTTTAAAATATTTCTCCATTTCTAGCACACTAAAATAAATATAATGCTAATTAGTTACTTAATAACTAATTGAAATTAAAACAAAACACTACATTTCTCAACTCTACAAACGATAACATTTAAACTACATGATCAATTGATGCATATATATATATATATATACAACATGAAGCAAAATAATTTATGTATAAGTTTGTTAAATAGAAAATATACAAAACTACTTGAACTCATGATTTATTTCAACCACTACAACACACATAATACAAATTTTAATCAAATTTTAAAAGAAATACAATAAGACCTTCATTGTGTAAAATGAATATTAAAGTAACTTGTACATTGGAGCATAAAATATTCAAGCCTTATTATTTTCCTTGAAAGTCTGAAACTAAATCTTTGAGAAAGTGTTTCTTTGTCTATTTGTGGGTAACACAACAAAAAGAGACAACAAGTAAAAAATTGTGAAGAACAAAAGATAAAACATAAAGAAAGGAGAAGGGACCACAACTCAAACAGTAAAATTTTCCAACTTTGAAAGACTAAAACAGTACCTCTGGCTCTGGACGACATTAACGTGTTGCTAGAGGTGGACTGATCTTGAATCCAGTAATGGTGAATCACAGAATCGTAAATTTCTTATGGTGTGATTCTTATGGTGTGGTATGGTGCTGATGTTGAGTGCTATCTCTATCCTTTGGTGACGTTTTAGTTTCTCATATCTTCACACTTCACTCACTTCTCACGTTAAGCCTTAGGTGACTTTTGAATTTCATTTTAAAAAACTAAGTGGAGTACAGCTGGCTGGATGATAGGGCCATGGTGGGGATTTGGATTATGTGGGGGCAATTACTAAATTTCTATGGGGGCAAAAAAAAAAATTACAACACATATTACTTAAATATATATATATATATATATATATATATATATATAGAGTAAAACCCCTGTTTGGTCCTCGAAAGATAGGCTCGGTGACAGTTTAGTCCCCCAAAGAATTTTACCGACACTTTAGTCCCCCAAAGATGGTTCCGTCAGCCATTTTAGTCCTCCGCTTGTGCCCGTGAAGTGAACTTAACAGAAAAGGCCACGTGGCCCGTTAACTGGTGATGTGTCCGTCAAATGCTGAGCTGGAACGCTTAAGTGGCAAGTGGTGGGGCTGATGAGTGGGATGAAGCTCAACGACGTCGTTTTGAAGGTTTTGGTAAACACCCAAACCACCCATCGAGTCCTTCTTCCTCAAACACAATTCTGAAACATTGAAGCTTCTGGTAAACACCCACACCCAAACTAGTTGCTTGAACATTGAACCCGAAGTCCGAAATGGCGTCCTTCTTCAGCAATTTATAGCTTTCATCTCGTCCTTCTTCAGCAAAACAACAATGAAACCCAGGTGCTTGTAAAGTCCGAAATCGAACCCAAATCTGGTGTCTTCGAACCAGCAACTCCGCATATCTTCATATCATCAATTTCGTGGAGATACCCAGCAACTCCGAAGTCGGACCATTTTGGACAGTGGAGTGCCCAACCATTTGTCGCTGGATTTTTGTTGAAGATTGCCCCAAATTGACAGAGAGCAATCGCAGCCCCCAAATTGGCAGTAAGTTGTATAGTAGTTGCGATTTCCCCTTGTGTCTGACTATACCCATTGAGATTTGTTATTAAGCCCCTATATTTACTTAACCCGGTTTTTTGAATGCATGTTGGGTTTTGTTCATAGTAATATTTGTGGGAGAGAAAATAATACTAACACTCTGTTGGTTATGTGTTGCATTACAAATGCAATTGGTAGTTTACCTTACAAATGCAATAAACATGATAGCCTTCATATTGGAAATTTGACTTGGGATTTTTAATACGATAGCTTAGCAGAAGGCTTATTTTGGTAGAAGTGGTGCACTTGTGTTAAGGCACATATTATTTTTAGGCCAGTGTGATATCAAATTAAACGAGTGAAATTGCTCATTAATTTGTTAATTTAATTGGGGGTTTGATTTGGTGCCAAGGTAGTTGTTGCGGTATATGAAACTATTTCAAATATTTCCTTGATTGTGTGCCCGAGGTATCAACCTGAATTTTATTTCATCACTTGTCAAAGGTTTTACAATAAATGGTTTTTGTACTCATTTGAATTAGCTTGGTATACAAATAGGTAGACAATTTCAATTAGATTTGTATACCTTTTTTACGGTGTAATAGGTCTAGCATATATTTTTAACAAGTTATTGTGGTGGTAGTTTGACGTGAAAGTTATTGCTAAAAATGATCATTGAGGAAGAAGTAGTCCCTAAACGACGTGGTGTGATGATTGATGGTGAACCATTAACGCCGCCAATCCATGGACAACATGTCCAGCAAGGTAGCTCCAGTGGGTGAAGCTTCAAAAGGAGTGGATATGCCACATCTGACTATAGTACCCCTAATGTATGCGGTTGTAATAAGACGGTGATAATGCTTATTTCAAAGACAAAGGAGAACCCAAATCGTCCATTTTGGCGTTGTCCACGTTACAAGGTTTGAGTAGAATTTAATTTCAATTAACATGTGTATTCTAGTATTCTAGTATTTAGGTGGTAATGTGTAAATTTTCAAGTTCCCCATTCTAGTACTTTAACAAATTTTGCCTGTGTATATGCAGAATGAAGACTTGTGTTGTGGGTTTTTTCAATGGGTCGATAACTCTAAAGGGGTGGTTCCCAGAACTCCAGGGTCCTACACAACAGACGATAAACGAGTGTTAAAGTTGCAAAAGAAGATAATCAAGGGTCTTCAAAGTGAAGTTATGAAATTGAGGATTGCTTGTATTTTGCTTCTTGTTTTGGTGTTCATTTTACTATTCCTTGCTAAATGGAAGTGACCATTTTGTAAATTTGAGACCTGTTGAACATTTATATAAGGGAAGTAAATCCTATTATGTAAAGTCCCTGTGTTTTGTTGTGTAATTAAAGGTCCACAAATATTTTGCAATGAGCTAGTCGTTGGAATTATAAGTAATCGAAAGTGTAGCTCACAACCTAAATTAAAATCAAATCTTCCACAATAATTAAAAGCAAAATGGGTGCTTACCACCCTAGCCAATTCAATATGAGTGTCCTAAATAGTAATCAACCCTGTAACAACATATATCACTCATAAGCACAATGGGGAGGACACAGAAGTAGTCAAAATGGATCAACGTAAATGTCCAAGCGATTTCCTGGGGTATATAATCATTACAAATGCAGACAACATAGTTTGGATTAACAACATATCAACATGGCTGCCCTGATAACAGAGTTCAAAGGGCATCCAACAAAGAGACCACAAAAGACAGACACAATAATAATTGACAATGTTACTGCAATTGTGACAGTGTCAATGATTACAACTTCACAGCTGTTACAACAACAACTCAAAACAGCAGCAATAACAGTACAAAAAAAGAGCAGAATTGGCCAAAAACAGCAACACCACTCGCTGCACACTGCTTCAACTCATGAAATCAGTCAATAGTTTCTCTTTCCCCTTCCTTGAAGGTTGAGCAGAAAGGTACTCTGAAAACCTATTCCTAGTAGCCCTGGCTGCTGCTTGAATGGTGTCTGGCGTCACAGTCTCTTTGTTGGCTGCAACCCTCTTATGTTGTCTTGATCCCTATCAAGAAATGCAAGAATATTCATAAGAGACGGAAAAAAAATTGCAATACATACAAGCAGCTCATAGCATCAATAATAACAAATTAGATGTCTTTAAACTTACATGTTTAGATTTACTCTGAGATTTCTTCTTGTTCCTTTGTGGTAATTCTGTTTGCGATTCTTGGGCTGGTGGTGGGGCTTGCGAATCTAAAGGTTGACTGATTGGAAGCTGTCCCTGTTGATGTGGCTGGGTGGCTGGACTCTTGATCTTCTTCCCTCGCTTCCGTGGTTCCGCTCCCTTGCAAGTCCTCGTGTTGTGCCCTGTCCCACCACACTTGGAGCATTTAATGGCTCCATATTTCCTTTTCAGCCTACTCGAATCTTGCGGTACGTCATTGACTTTGCTGCGATTCTTCTTCGGCCTACCCGTTGGTCTCTTGAAAGGAGGAGGATTAATATCGCCCAAGTTTGTCTTCTTCCAATAATCTTGTCCTGCCAGTGGCTCTATAAATGGCTCATAAGCCTTAACCCATGTGCTTGTTAGGTAGAAAGCATTAACTGCATAGTCTGGGTCCTCATTGTTGGATGCGAATGCTGCACACACATGTCTGCACGGTATACCTGTGAGATCCCAAGTTCTGCATGAGCATGTACGAGCTGACAAATCGACTACAACCTTGTCAGTGGGTCCCCTGCTGACTTCATATTTATGACCAGCAGGGTCTCCAGCCCACAATGGACACCACTCGCTGCTTCGTTTCTTCTCGGTTTCAAGATAGTGTACCGCCATTGGCACAAGCTGGCTCTTGTATTTTCTAATCCTCATAAGCATCTCCCCTCTCTTTCTCATAATATAACACCTAATTTCCTCAAGCATAGTCAGAATGGGCTTGGAACGGAATTTTCTGATCTCTTTGTTGAACTGCTCGCACATGTTGCTAGTGATGGCCTGGTTCTTGCTGTAAGTGCTGAACGCTCCTCTAACCCATCTAGCAGGGGCGTTTCTCATCAACCATTTATAGGCATCGTCGTCAACCATCCTGATATGAGCCATATGCCTATCAAACTCTTGCATGGTACTTGACTTTGCTGCCAAGAACACCCTTGATCTGAGCTCCTTGCTTTTCCAAGTCTTGCAAAAGTTCTTCCAAATGTGCATTGCACATGACCTGTGTGGAGCTGTTGGACACAACTCAGCAAGTGCTGGCTCCAAACCCTATAGCAAATTTGAAAAAAAAAATACCAGTTAACCTGTGAAGATGGATGTAGGGTATTATAGAATATATATTAGCTGCCAAGGAATTAGATAGAGGGTTACCTTCTGCTGATCCGAAATGAAGTTCCAGCTGTGTTCCCTAGCATTTCCCAAGTCCTCAAGCAATCTTGTCAAAAACCACCTCCAGGTATCCTTTGTCTCAAGATCTACAACAGCATAAGCTATTGGATAGAACGAATTGTTCCCATCTTGAGCAACAGCAGCCAGCAATATACCACCATAGTAACCCTTAAGGAAACAGCCATCTAGACCTATTAAAGGTCTACATGCAGCTTTGAAACCCTCCTTGCAAGCGTCCAGACATATGTATAGTCTGTCAAAGTTTGGTACTATAGCACCTTGGGGTCTATCAACAGCCAATTGCACAGTCCCCCGAGGATCCACTCGTTTTATTTCATCACAGTAATCCCATAGAGCAGCATATTGTTCTGCCTCCGTACCCTCCACCATTTTCCTTGCTTTTCTCAGCGCCCTAAATATCGTTCTGTCATTAACATTAACATTATACTTTCGCTTCACTAAGTTCTGAGCATCAACATACTCCATGCTTGGAAAACCCCTAACTTCTTCTAGAAGCTTATGGGCGAGCCACCTTGAGTTTGCTTGCCTGTTTGATATTTTTCTGTTGCAGGTGTGTGTCTTAATGAACTTCTTCACCTGGAAGCTATGTGTGACATTGCTAAAGGAGCAGAAAATCTCCCACATGCAGCCATCTATGCATCTGGCCTTTGCCCTTTTCTTGTCATTTTTCACCCACACAACAGGCCTGCCCAGGTGAATTGTATAATCTTTGACTGCTTCCTTGAAGGCCTGCAAGGTTGGAAATTCCATTCCAAGCTCTAGGTTCACCTGCCCGAACTCAAAATTAGGATTATACTGTGGAAAAACTTCTGCATCTTGAGAGTTACCACCCTCAGTTTCTGAGCTGTCCGGAGTGTGTACATCCTCTGTTTCGTACCCCTGCCCATCAAAGGGGTTCACATAAATATGTGGTGGGGATCTCTGTTTATTTTTTCCACTGACTTTTGTTGCATGGCCAGTGTTTACACTTGTCCCCGCTCCGAAAATGGGTGTCTTATGAACCCCCTCAACTTCTTGCTGCACATCTTCCTCATCCGAGCTATCAACGATGGGGGGTGCTTTGTATGGGGGCTGTTCGGGCTGTTCTTCCTCATTGCTGTAATACAAATATGCATCGCTGGATTCCTGATCCTCATCCGAGTCATCGGATTCACTGTCGCTTGGGTTTTGGTCCTCACTACGACGTTCATGATCTGTCCTATTAGGCTCGTCATCACCGCTTACTACCCTCTGGTCAGCAGCATCATGGGGACTGCCGTACGTCTCCTCCTGTCTAACATCTCTGCTCAAATAGGACAGGTAATCATCATCTTCATCAGTCTGCTGCATTTGTGCATCACCGTCACTGTTTTGCCCCCCTGACTCTGCACACACGTCCTGCCCTGTTGTCTCATTGTCACTGTTATTGTTTCCCACATCTTCACTTATACTGGTCCCTTGTGTATGATATTCTAAACTCAGAATTGGCTCAACAACTTCAGGATGTTCAATGACAGGGTGCTCGAAATATAACTCTATCTCGTCCACTCCTTCAACAGCACCATACATGCCTATAACGTCCATGTCACCATTTAGGGGTCTTAGCCCATCTTCAAGCTCTAACCCAGGCACCAAGTACCAACAACTTGTGAAACAGTGATACCCATGCTCACAAAATAGCTGGGTGATTGTTGGAATGGAGACTTTGTCAATGTCTACCCAATCCCATGCATCCTCTTCCCCATCGACGTAGGTAAGCGTTGGATGACGTACAAATTTTCCAGCGTGGTGCATAATGAGGGTTACATAACGGTCCATTCTGAAAAAAAAAAAAAAAAAANAAAAAAAAAAAACAGCAATGACTTAATACAACCAGGGAGTAACAAATAGCCAAGAAACACTAATTTAGTTGTATATAGGAATAAAGCTACATAGCTGATTGACATCAGATAGCCAAGAAAATTCTCAACTTTTCTATGCATATTACTGTTTATCAACTCAATACTAATAATAACATTGATAACAAGTGAGCACCAAACCAAAAATGAAAAAAAAGCAACGAAACAACAAATATAGATTCCAAATGAGAAATTTTTCTGAAGAAGTAGATGTCACATATACCATATTCACAAATTATTCCAATTCCAAACACAACCAATTCCATTCACAGAAACATAGTAGGATGATCATGAAACTTGTAGAAAATTACAAAAGAAGAAAATTAACTAGTCAAGAGTTCAAAAACCAAAAGCAAAGAAAAGAATATTACAAAGGAAATCCATGAGGCACAATCACAATACACATTGGGAATTATATCAACAAGAAAAGAATTCAGACATTGAGTCAAATGTGGAAAATTCTTCCTTTTCTAAAAGCTTCCCTTAAGCATAGACAACTGCCCATCTCTTTATCACATAAAAATTCTTTTCCATATTCATTGAGTCAACAGAAAATAAAATAAAACGAATCAGATTACTTTGTGTGAGACACACTTCATAAAAAATTCCATATATGCCAAGCCAAGCCAATCATATAAGCTCCCTTGTAAATCCAGTTACTTACAATACCAACATAACTACTTGGCTTTGAGATTCATATCTTCTCATCAGCATTTTCTTTGGTTTAAGTAACCCATCATTCAGTTGTAATATAAAAATCAACCTCTCAAAAGCTTTCAATTTCACTTGTGGAACTGCAAATATAATAATCAAAGAGGGATCCATTCTGCTGTGTTTACAATAAACAAAATGGAAACTCCAATCCTGGAAAGGAGGTAAGTTGCTTCTAATAGAAAAAAGTTGTACTAAAGTTACAGTCCTCAAAGCCATATATATATATATGCTTCTTGCAACTTAATTGCAAGGTAAAGGAATGAATTTAATAGTCTTCATTAGGGGTTCAAGTCTTCATGCTGTCACATAACAAATAAAAAAATATGGGTTATACAACATAATGAATTTAATAGTCACAATTCACAACAACCAACTTCATTTCTTACTCACCCGTCACAACAAGCAACATGTGCATGCTACGACTCACAAAATAGTGCAAAATATATCTCAAAAATATCAATGAGAAAAATTATTTTTATTCATTTAGTTATATATCTTATAAAGGACAATTTTAAATAGTTTGGCAAAACCCATAAGGAAAGAAAAGAATATTATAAAGAAAATTCAATGGATACAAGAATACCAATTACATATGCCAAAAACAAACAATCAGTCTGTCAAAATTCTTTCTCAAAAGGCTCCTCTTGCTTCTCTTTTGTGATATGTAAATTCTATTTCATGCCTACAAATTGTATAGAAATAAAAGTTAGCAAGAAACTTTGACTACCACACACTCCACTTGAAATTCCATATATATAACCTCACTACCAACTCACTTTGATGCCCATACTTTTCATTGAGATTGAGATCCTCTAATCAACATTTCAAACGCTTTCATTCTGTGGTGGAAGCAAGATGACACAACCGTAACCAAATTCAAAATATTCTACAGTCATCAAGAGGTAAATCTCTGTCATAGTAAGTTTTCCCATCAACTATTTCGATTTGTACATTGTTATACAATTTTTGTTCTTGCCTTTTCCACATTTTAGCTTATATATTCATCTTCTTGTTTATTTAATTAAGTAGTTCTTTACATGGGGAAAATACTTTCTCAATTAATGGTCTAGTTGCACAAGAACATAAGTTTAAGGTCAACTTATTATTTAAACAAACAATTCAAAAGATGGAATTGATAGAAGAAAAATATAACAGCAGGGTCATCATGTGGTAGCCATATGCTTATTACATATCAAAACTGAGTTCAGAATTTGTAGAGAAAATAAAACATATATAGAAGAGCAGATGCCAATTTAGACATAGAGGGAAACAGAGGAAACAAGGAAAACAAAGGAACCAAAGAAAATAATTATACTTCTATGGAAATGTTTAAATTATTGGCTAGGGAACATATCAGTCACCATTGCATGAACAAACCAAGTGAAAGTCCTAGACAATTTAGACTCACAGACACAAAGGTATCACAGCCAAAGTTCACAAAATTTATCTTGCAAATATTGCAGCCTCACTATGATGCACATAATTGGAAGTAACAACCACAAGCTCTAAAACCTAATCAACAAATAGATCGTGGCACCAAAGGGTAAAATAAACTATGTCAAACCATAAGACATACACATACCAAGCCTAAAATAAAACAAATAAGAACTAACCTTATTATTCAGACAACTGTCTCACATACACCAAATATATGTCTACCTCCAACGACTGACCTCTGGAAAATAGAGAAAAAAAAGCAAACAGTCAGACGTTAACCTTAATCAAGGAACACATGCACATACCACATTTAAATTCACAAGAAAGCTAGCAAATGGCTGCACTTATATAATTCCAGTAGGAAATACGGATTGACCGATATAACCAGCCTCATTTCAATCCCTAAACAGATGGCAACACCAAAGACAGACACAAAGAAAAAGGATAATTTTGCCCACAAAGGTTTTACAGGGACCACCACAATGATTTTGACAATATTATAGAACAGGTGGACCACCGTAACACATGCACATACCACTCCTGTCTCAAACCAACAACATGTGGACCACCAAGACAAAGACCCGACAATAAAATAGAATATGCACCACCATTTTCAAATCAGAAATTAAAACCCCTGGACCACAATACAAGTTTGTACATAGCCACGCAATCAGGAACACAATATAAGTACACCAAGATTAAATCACTCATATGTAAGCAAAACTACCCATTGTTGACAGGAAAGACAAAAATATGACACAGAAGTCAACCACACCGAAGTATGTATATGTCCGTAAACAAAAAGTTCTATGAACAAGAACACACCTGAGAGAGAAAGGAACTTCGATCGATATTGGGGCTTTGGGTTACAAGATGGGGCTTAGGCGATTCCACCACCATTGAGTTCCAACGAATCGAAATGTGTACAGTGACGCCGAAAGTCGCAACTGTTACAAGAATCGCACTGCGTCAATGGCGATTTCGGGGGCTACGGAGATGCTGTCAATTTGGGGAAATCTTCCAGGAATTCAAGAATTTTCCTTCGCTAATAGTCTTGCTCAGTTACAACAATGGAAGAATTCGCGATGAACAAGGGCTTAGGGTTCAAATTCCGGCCAAGTGCTTTCTCATTTTCTGACAATGTGTTTGATGAAGAAGGGCTCGATGAGACGACGCCGTTTGGGTCAAGCTGATGAAGTGCTTAGGTCTCCTGCGAAAACGATGCCGTTTGGGTGGTTTGGGTGTTTACCAGAAGCTTCAAAACGACGTCGTTGAGCTTCATCCCACTCATCAGCCCCACCACTTGCCACTTAAGCGTTCCAGCTCAGCATTTGACGGACACATCACCAGTTAACGGGCCACGTGGCCTTTTCTGTTAAGTTCACTTCACGGGCACAAGCGGAGGACTAAAATAGCTGACGGAACCATCTTTGGGGGACTAAAGTGTCGGTAAAATTCTTTGGGGGACTAAACTGTCACCGAGCCTATCTTTCGAGGACCAAACAGGGGTTTTACATATATATATATATATATATATATATATATATATATATATGCATATATATATCTTTGCCCCCACACCACAGTACATGGATCCGCCACTGAATATTAACCTTGTGTATTGTTATTTGATATGTAGTTAGTGACTATGAAATACATGCAAGATGACTAACTATATGGAGTGCAAGTGCATTTATTTTTTGGTTAATACTAGGAGTATTCCTACTTTACTCAATTGGATATGAGATTAATCTCGTTTGAGAGTTATAGCAATTACATTTTCCCTTCTCTCAACAATGCTCTCACTGGACCTTGAACCCTTGACTACAGTTAATGGGGCACTCCCAAGATTTAATTTACTACTAGTTGAATCAAGCACTTGTTGGTCAAGTGCATTCATTTATAATGAAAATTGAGAAGTAAGATGTTTCATTAACTAGGAATAAGTTCAATAATGTGCCAAGTACTGATTTGCATTTCATCTATCTCAAGATAAGGGTCAATTTTGACATTAATGAGCATCAAGACATGAATTGGAACATGTGACACTAGTGGATCTTCACACTAATTCATCAAGACATGTGGTTCACTAAGTGTAGCTCAGTACCAAATTAATCTTCACACTAATATTCATTCACTACATTCATAAGTCAATGGTGGTCATTATTAGAGTTATAAGCTTAGTACCAATATTAAATATTCAGTATTCAAAGTAGGCATGTATCGATGTGATTGGTATGATTAGCTATAGTGGTCACTATTAGAATTAGTAACAATGTGATTACTGCTAATGTTAAATATCCACTATTCAATTACAACATTCATAAGTCTAAGGGGGTCCCTATTGTCAATTTCTATCATAGCCCTTACTATCAATTGTCTTTTTTCTTGTGTCTATCAATTGTTTCCCTAACAACATACAACTATCGTTTTAAAAACTAAACTGGACCATCCGGTTGATACCCTTGACAACTGGTGAACCAGTCTAGCTTTTAATAACCAAAGCGATTTGCTGTCCCTCTCAAAAAAATTACTAAGTGTAAAAAGTACCCATGCGCTGGTTCAGACATAGCGCATGAGCGTGTAAGCCTCCCTAAAGCATGCATTTGCCACTAAGCCAACTTGAGTTTTATGTTGAGGTATGCATTTTTTCTTCTTTTGTATATTACTTTTGCTATAATAGGTACTTAAAAAATGGCTTTCAAAGAGAAGAAAATGCCCATAAACGGGTTCGAAAATAAGTCATGGGCGTGTGAGCCTCTCTAAGACATGTTTGCCTCTATGCCAACTTGAATTTTATGTCATGTTGCATCTTTTTGAATTTTGTGTCTTTCTTTGCTATAGTAGATAAATTAAATATTATATACATATAAAAACTATAATTATGACATAATCTGATTACACTAATGGTCCAATAACTATCAGTTTGACCAGTCTGGTCAATACTCATCTCTTGAAACGGTTTGCTAACCAGTCCAATTTTTAAATTATTTTTGGTAACAAAATAAAAGTGTAATATTATACTATTAAATTAGGGAGCCGCTATTTTTACACTCTATTTTGCTAATGTCACACCCTATTTAATGTCTAAATATGATATAGACTAAATTATCCTCAATTAATATGAATTTTTTTTTTTTTAACTTTGACTAAAAACTTTCTATATTAAATGAGAGTTTTTACAATTGACTAAAAAGTCTCCATATTAAATGAGGATAAATTAGTCTATAGTATATTTAGACATTAAATAGGATGTGACATTAACAAAATTGGGTGTGGAAATAGAGACTCTCTTAAATTATTAGTAAAAAAATTAATTAAATAATTATATGTATCAGTCAATGGATAAAATTAATAGGGTTTGTAAATGTATTTATTATGGTAATAAACAGTCCATAATTAAATATCATTTTCAGTCAAAGAATGAAATTAATAGGATAGAGAGATGACAAATTCCATTTTCAGTCAAAGAGTTTGTATTTATTACAAATTCATTACTATCCATACTATATAACCTGGTTGGAGTCAAGAGAATAGGCTTCAAGAATCTCATGGCTCTGTATTTGTTTCTTGTTCTCAGTTTGTGCGTAAGCTACAAAGTTGTTGATGGAAAAAGTGGTATTTCACAAGAAGGACAGCCAGGGTTTCCTAGAGTACTGCATGAGCATGACCTCAAGAACACCCTGGTATTTTACTTTTGCACATTTGAAAATTACGTTTGGAAATCTTCACTTCCATGTTACTTAATTGTTATTTACTTTCACAGATGAAGCCTACAAAAGATGATGACTTCGATTGTGTAGATATCTATAAGCAACCAGCTTTTCAACATCCTTTATTGAAGAACCACAAAATTGAGGTAGTACTAGTACACACTAAAGCAAAATGACAAAGCTACTTCTAATCTCTAGTTTTCTTTCTAGTCCATCTTCTTAGTTATTGCTAGATTGATTGAGAGAATCATAAATTCTATCACAATCAAAAATTGGACCACAGATTATGACATGATATATGGATCATTTTGGTTGCTAAAATTTCAATAATTAACTTATTAATGTACTCCCTCTATTCATTTATACGTGTCTATTTAGAAAAGGTTTTTGTTTCTTTTTATATGTGGTTTTAGAGAATCAAGAATGTATTTTTTTTTTTTTTTAATTTTGCCTATGTTATTTCCACTAAATGCTCACCTACTCCACACATTAGCAGGGAGAGAGAGTGTTGATGAAGAGATCATATTTTGAATATTTTACTAAATAGGTATTCTTTTTTTGTTTCCTACGATCGAGATGATCCCTACATCTTTAGTGTGAAATTAATTTCCACTCAGGTTTAGGAATGCCCTGACCACATGTAATTAATTTTTTCTCTCTAATTGAGGCTATTTAATACCCTTCTTAATTTTTTATGTATTTACCATAAAACAAAAAAAAAAAAAAAAGAATAATTCAAAGGGTTTAATTAGCTTGATAATAAGAATGCAATAGGTTTATCCAACAAGCTAGCCAATGTTCAAATCATAGGGCTAGCACCCAAAGAAATTTTTTTCTTAAATGTACCAGGCCAATGTAGAGATGTGTTCGAGAAAAGACTTAGTCTAAGTATGCAAAAACTGACTCAATAATACCCTTACCGTTAAAAAAAGAATGCAGGGAGTAGTAAAATAGCAAGTGGTAAGTTTACATAGCTAGCCATTGTATATATCTTTTTTTATTTTTTTTGAGAAATGCTATATGTCCTCCTTACCTTTCCTTCCCACAATAAATATGAGCCACATATTAAAAACGGAACTCACTTAGACGGTCCAGATTTATTGAGGTAAGGAATCTTACTATAAATATAGTATTTCTCTTTTTTTTTTTTTTGTTATCAAGGTGCACAATACCCTGAAAAATGGGAGGGGAGTAAATGACAAGGTTAACATTAATCTTTTGATTCTTATGACCAAATAAGATACCACTAGACTCACAGGTCATTAATTTCTTTTTTTGAAACAATATTTTTTTGTGAATCTATCAAAGAATTAGATTTTTTACTATTGCTATTTCAAATAAATTTTAACTGGCTGGTCTATTGCACTAGCACATAAGGGAGCTAAATATATTTTCATGAAAAAGTGATGCATATGCTATTATATAAAAAGATGAGTTCATTTGAAAAAAAAAAAAAAAATCATATTTGTGATATTTATGCATGTCCTTATTAAGAGAATTATTTTCACCAATTGTGATCCAAGTTCTACACTGTTATGAAACACAGCTATATCCAAGTTTCTTTACAGATCCCATGAAAAATAGATCATCAAATGTTGGTAAAGGCTGTCCACTAGGAAAGGTGCCCACTCAAAGGAGAATTAAAAATTCTCCAGAATCAAAAATTGCCAGTTTTCATCAATTTTCCGAGGGATATCCTGGACACCACGTAAGTCCACATTTCTCAAATTTTTTAATTTAATTTTTTGTTATTTTAATGATGTGCGAGTAGAGAAATATATGGTAGAGAAGTTTCAATTGATTTTTTTTTTCTTTTACAAAGTTCACTGTTTTGACAAACACAAATTAAACTAAGATGGCGCATTAAGGAATCTGGCATGCGTTAAGAATATTTTTTTTTGGTTCATAGTAGGTTTTTTATTTTCTTATTTTTAGCTGTGACTATATGTTTGAACACGGAACCCATAAATCTTGATGAAAACTTCAATACCACTCGGTTACAAGCCGTTTGGTATTCATAATAGGCTTTAGAGCTATGGATAACCTACTTGTCATAAATTGCTTCTTATTTATTCAAAGCGATTTGAACTTAAAATCGCCATGATAAAATATTCAATATAGTATTTATGTTATCCCTTTAAGCACATAACTTTTTAGAATTAATAAACTTGCAAGCAGCTAAGTTTTAAACGCGAGACTTGATAAACTTGCCACACTGAATTATAGGCGAATACATAATAAATACACCATTAGTGTACTAAAATTATGGATGCTTTAACTGCTTAAAAAATCTGAGTACTTTTTTCTGTTATATGTTTCTCTCAATTTTTTATTTTTTTATAGAAATGATTAAATAAATTCATCCTAAATATTATATTTTTATTGCCTTTTCAGTTTGCCACCCTTGATACAACCCAAAACACAATATTCCATGGAGGAGGAGCACTCATTAACGTGTATAATCCATCTGTGCAAATAAACCAATTTAGTATGGCTCTAATTTGGGTTGTGAATGGTCCTCCAAGTGAACTTAATAGCATCCAAGTTGGATGGGCAGTAAGTGAACCTCACTTATATTGCAATTATATATGGTATAAATGCATGATATTCTTTATGTTTATTACATACTTTTGTCCAGCCAACAAAAAAATTGATAGTCCTTTAAAAGCTCCCTTTATTAAATGACTAAAATACATTTTTTCGTCCTTGAATTATTTTTCAAATGTCACTTTAGTTCTTGATTTATTTTTATGTCACTTTAATCTTTGAATAATCACATCGCTCACCAAATCAGTTATCCGTAGCACAAAAAATGATTATTTAAAGGACTGATTTGGCGGACAAAGTGATTCTTTGAGAACTAAATTGAAAAAAAATAAAATAAAATCAAAGATTAAAGTGACATTTAAAAAATAATTCAAGGACAAAAAAAATATTTAACTCTTATGAAATTTTAGCGCCCACTTCTAAAAGAGTCTATGAGAAAAGCTGGGGTTCACCTTTCCAGCTGGATAAAGATCAAGAAGATTTTTCCTAAAACTGCTAACCTATGTACAATTTGGTTACCTATATGTAGTACACAACTAAAGGACCAGCTACTAGAACGCTTACAAAAATTATGCACGTCATCAANAAAAAATAATTCAAGGACGAAAAAAATATTTAACTCTTATGAAATTTTAGCGCCCACTTCTAAAAGAGTCTATGAGAAAAGCTGGGGTTCACCTTCCCAGCTGGATAAAGATCAAGAAGATTTTTCCTAAAACTGCTAACCTATGTACAATTTGGTTATCTATATGTAGTACCCAACTAAAGGACCAGCTACTAGAACGCTTACAAAAATTATGCACGTCATCAAGGATTAAGCCAAGAACAGAAAGATTGTTGTGTTTCTTAATTATATGTTTTCAAATTGAAGTTCGAATGCCTATTTTAATCTGATCAATAATATTCTCCTCATCACTCATACCTTAATAATTTGTTAGGTACATCCAAGATTATATGGCGACAATCTCACTCGAATAACGACTTATTGGACAGTAAGAAACTTATTTTTATATTTTGTTTAATTATGCTTTTCATCCATTAAGTTTATGATATTGCTCAATTAAGTCTTAGATATTCAAGGCATGGTCAAATTTATGGACTTATGTAGCATTTCACATCAAATAAGAGCAAAAAAAATGTTTTGCTGCATATGTGCATAGCTTTTGAGTGCAGCAAATTGATATGGAAAAATAAATTATTATTACTGAAATTGGAGAAAAAAAATAAGAATTTGGATAAACATTTTAGATGGAAAGGCATGAGAGGAAAAGGATTTTCTTGCCAATTAACCTTCACTGTTTGTGTTCTGTTAATCCATTCCAGATAAGGAAGGGTAGAGGGATGAATAGATCTNTTATTATTACTGAGATTGGAGAAAAAAAAAAAGAATTTGGATAAACATTTTAGATGGAAAGGCATGAGAGGGAAAGGATTTTCTTGCCAATTAACCTTCACTGTTTGTGTTCTGTTAATCCATTCCAGATAAGGAAGGGTAGAGGGATGAATAGATCTTTTTTTTCTTTTAATTCTCAGTGCTCTTTCTAATGAAAGTACTGGAACAAAGACCTAAGAGAAAATTAAAAAGTTTTATAATATGAACCTCATTTACAATCGTCCCTCATTTTCTTTACCAAATAATCATGAAAAATTTATAGTTTAATGTTTTCATTCCCATTTTTAACTATATATACCAAGCATAAACTTAGAATCGATGACAATTGGTGTATCTAATAGGATCCATTTATTATATGAACAGGCAGATGGCTATCAAAAAACTGGTTGTTATAATGCAATGTGCCCAGGTTTCATACAAGTTCACCGTTCACTTCGTCCTGGTATAAACTTGCATCCTACATCAGTAATAGGAGGAAAACAATACACTTATTATCTTGGAGTTAAACAGGTAATTAATTTTGAAAGCACTTATGGAGAAATTATAATGATTATCTTGTATTCTTAATTTTCACCATAGATATCATCTTAATACCATATCCATATGTAATAATAGGAATAAGTCTTGATCTTTTTTTCTTTTTTTTTTCGTACTTTAGCTATAACTCTAGGTTCAAATAGAGAATCCACAAACTTTGAGAATGACCTCAGTATCACTTGGCCACAAGTAGTTTGATATAAATCTTCACCTTTGAGGAACAAACAAAACTAATTTTTGGATTGTTCAAATGTATGTAGGACAAAAAAACAGGTCACTGGTGGTTAATAGGTCCACATGATATAAATGTTGGGTATTGGCCGAAAGACATATTCACTCACTTAGCCAATGGAGCATCTTTGGTTAGTTATGGTGGAACGACTCTTGCTTCTCCTAATGGAATCAGTCCACCAATGGGGAGTGGTGTTATTGCTTCGACGAAATTTGGTAGATCTTGTTTCTTCGTAGATGTGAAAATTGTCAATTCAAATTACGAAGAAACTGACATAGATGCTGATTATATGAAAATCTACTCTGACACTGGAGCTAATTGTTATACGTTGTGGTATAAAGGTTATCAGAGAACATACGAATCGCACTACTTCACCTTTGGAGGACCTGGTGGCCAATGTGGTGCTTGATTGCATTGAGAGCTATGATTAATTTGCAATTTCCTGTTGGTATAAATGAAAGTTAATATAGCTTTATATAATTATCAACATTGAATTCAAAAGTTTTTTTTACTTTTTTGGTTTTAACAGTAAGGGTATCCTCATGCTAACATTCATATACCGAGATTAAGTTTTTCCCAAGACGATTTTAAGGGCACACCCCCAACATTGGCATGGTGCATTCAAAGAAAAATTCCTTTAAATGCCGGCCCCAAAATTCGAACCTTGACTAGCTAAAAATTCAGAAGTAAGTCAATAAAGTAATTATCTTACCATGTCCATTTGATATGACATCTCTTATCATCCATGTCCATTCCATATCACATTAATTAAAACTTACTCGTTCTCACTCATGATTGACAGTCACATTAAATTCTGGTCTTCCTAATGCAAATACTCTTGTGAAATATTGGACTACTAAGATAATGGTCAAAGCGCACTAGCAATTGACTACAATAATATTGACACAACATGAACAATTTTTGTTGAATAATGTGAACAACAATTGGCCATTGACCGTGTAATATTCGAACAACTACTGCTAAAAGTAATTTATGGGAAAAGCCTTAAGAGAATCTTTTTAGAGGGGTTAAAGTGCACTTATTCACCCTTATCTATTATCCGATGCAGTGACGATTATTCTCCCTCAACTTTTGATGTGAGGCTGCCGCTAATCTATTTGTAAAAGAAGTTAAGAAGCAAACTGCAGTTGGAGAAATAGATTAATGTGAAAGAATACAGTCTTCCTTTATGCCTCTATGAATGATTGTTAATGAGTTTATAGACTCTTCGTAACAGGCAAGGCTTCCTACATAACTGTTAAAAAAAAATTCGAGCAAGTACTGTCCTTTCTTTCTTCCTTGCCTTCATTATTTCCGACTGCCTGAGAGTTTATTGCATGGTAGGGAAATATTTATTATTGTAGAAATATTAAATATTTCTGATGGAATTTGGCCACTCAGTTTGGCAGCTTCAAGATTCAAAACTTCTAGATTATATAGATTCCAAATCTCGTTTGGTATTGTACCTATCATATATAATTAAAATATTTCTATCACATTTCAAATTTGAAAGCCTTGTGCACATCAATAATAAATCCAAGATATCCACAAATTTAGACATTTCATACTTCTTTCAAAAGATTTTTCTCATTTCAAACATATAAATTTGACTTTAAAATAAATGAATTTTTGATTCTGTGATGATCAGCTCTTGAATAAGTGAGACACGGGTTGTAACACAGCCGTGTTCACTTATGGATAAGGGCGTGTCACTAAAGATCAAGTTTCTGGATAGGGCGTGTTCATTGAAGGCATGGGCGTGTCAACTGGGGCAAGTCACTGGAAGTCAGACACGGGACATGGAAGATGTAACACGGGCGTGTGTACTAAAGAACACGGGCCGTGTTCATCAGATGGCCTCAACCATGGCCGTGTTTGAGCTGAGGAACTGAAGTGAGCCTCTGGACTACAAGTACGGGCTCAGACACGGGCAAGAGACTTAATGACACGGGGCATGTTACTTAAGTGAAGCGTAACACGGGGGTGTGTCACAATGACACGGGCGTGTTCACACTCAAGACACGGACAGGATAATGAGTGACACGGAACGTGTCACTTAAGTGAAGATCAGGGCCATAAGACATGACCCGAGACACGGCCGTGTCGAGGGCGTGTTGTGTCTCTGAAATCAGTTAGTTAGTTAGTTACTAGCTACAACCGACTTTCTACTGATGTATATATATAAATGTGGGATGTGTGAATGACAGAGAGAGGTGCGATCAGAGTTTCTAGACTTGTGAGAAATCAGAGAAGGAAAGAATTAGAGTGATAGAGAGAGAAAAGATAGAGTGAGGGGTTCTAATTGCATATGCTGCAAGGTTCAAGAACTAGAACCAAGGGGAATTCTATTGTAAGGAAGATCCAATCTGATGGACTTTTTTCGGCAAGTGTACCGAGTCACACAAGTAGTAATAGATGAGTAGAGTATCGTTTAATGCAAGCAACTACCAATTTCTCCAATACTGGCTCTATTTGGAAGAATAAACACTTAGGATTAAAGACAGCCTTAAAATGACTACTGTAATTAACTAAGTAACAAAACTTAAATGATTACGTAAACAACTTAAATAACAGTTTAACTGTGAGATTGATGATAAGAATGAGAAGGTTAGGGGTTGATTTCATTCGCTTACAAATTTGGTTACTTCATAGACAAAGTAACCTTTGGATTAGTACTGAAGTAATCATTCCAGTTACAATTCCCTTGTTGTTGACTACTTTTCCTAAAGTGATTGAACCCAATCCCTTGGTGCAACAATCCTCCCTATCCCAATTAATTTCCCAATTCCTTGACACAATTAACTTGTCTAGGTGATTAAACTCTAGGAAATTAATTCAAGACCACATAAACTAAGTTATCTATTCCTAGATTAACTCAATTCATGACAGAATTCACAGAAGCATATTCGTATCTTACTATTCCTAACATTAAAATGAATCTTTAACCTATTCAAATGGAGGCCAGTCATTCAAATGCACTAATAACAGTAAATTCCATTCAACAATAAGAATTGTACTAAAATAAGTTCATCTAGTCTTGAAACCTCATCACAAACGAATTACATCAAACCTTTAACACTAAGAGTTTAGCTACTCATGACTAAATTCAATAACATCAAACAGATAAAATTCAACATAGGATGAAAAAAGAAAAACTAGATGTAGATCGAGTCCCAATTGTTCCTCCTCATGCTCTAGCTCCTCTCTTCATTTTCTTCCAAAGTATGGCCTCCCTCCTCCCAACATCATATTCCTCTTTATACTTATGTGGAATTAGGTTTTCTAATCAGAAATAGCTCGAACACAGCTTCGACACCGCCGTGTCTTATTTTAGAACTTGGGTGTGTCACATAAGGTGCTTTCTTGGTCATTGAACACGAGACCAAACATGGTCGTGTTCTTCTCTTGTCTTAGACCGTCTTCCTCAAACATGGTCCGTGTGTCTCCTTACTCTTGGCGTGTTCTCCATTTGTTCAATATGACTGCTTAACACGACTTCACACACGACCGTATCTGATTTTGTCTTAACTGTGTTTGTCAATAAGCTTGAGTAGCAGCTTTTGGGAGTTAGACACAGGGGAAACACGGCTGTGTTCCTGCTCGTGTCCTTATTAAGACTTCATAAAAGGCTGGTTTCCTTGCACTTTGTTTCATGGATTGCTTCCAAATTCTTCCTTTTTCTTGATTAAACATCTTGGTACCTGACAACATCAATTCATGGATTAAATACCATGTTTAATGAGGATTTGCTCACAATGCAGGTAGAAATTTAGTATTAAAACATGGTTTTTATAGTCCTAAAAGACAGATATCACTTGTCTACAACTCAAGTAGTATATATAGCCCTTGCAAAGGGTGTTAAGGAAGCTCTGTGGGTTAGAGCCATGATTGATGAACTTGGAATCATCCAAGATAGTATCACAGTATACTGTGATAGTCAAATTGTCATTCATCTCTCAAAACATCAAGTTTATCATGAGAGGTCAAAGCATATTGATGTTAGACTCCATTTTATTCGAGATGTCATTGAGACTAAGGAGGTTTTGGTGGAGAAGGTTGCATCATAAGAGAATCCAGCTGATGTATTCATAAAGTCATTAACTCTAGCTAAGTTCAAGCATTGCTTGGACTTAATGGGGTTCTATAAAGGATAATTCATAAGAGGGAGAGCAGTAATTGATTGAACTTTTTCTAATTTAAGAGACAAAGTGGAGAAATGTGATGATTAAAGCTCTTCAATAAATGGTGACACCGGGTAAACACGGTTATGATCACATATGGGTCTGGACATGTCGCTTAGTGTGAGGCTTTGGAGTTCAGACATGGCCTCAAACACGGCCATGTTCAAGACGAAACAATCATTTTTGACAGACACGGGATCTAATAAGGGCATGTCATTTAAGTGAGGTTCTAGAGTACAAACATGGCCTCAGACACAACCATGTTCATTAGACACGGGCTCAGACATGGCCATGTCGCGGAAGACGTTTGTGTCTCAGAAATTAGTTATTAGTTAGTTAATGGGCAAAACTGACTTGTTACTGGTTCCTATATCAACATGTGATGTGTGAAGAGGAACATAACTTGAGATTAGCATTCTGGGAGTGAGAGAAATCAGAGAAGGAAAAGAATAGAGAGATTAAGAGAAAGAATGGAGAGAGGCTTGGGGGTTCTAACTTGCATATGCTGCAAGGTTCAAGAACAGAGGCCAAGGGGGTACTCTATTGTAACAAGATTTGATCTTGGTGTTTCTATTCATATTGGACTGCTCTCTCCCATGGATGTAAGCCATCTTGGCTAAACCATGTACATATGGTGTTATTCTTTCTTNAGTGTGAGGCTTTGGAGTTCAGACATGGCCTCAAACACGGCCATGTTCAAGACGACACAATCATTTTTGACAGACACGGGATCTAATAAGGGCATGTCATTTAAGTGAGGTTCTAGAGTACAGACATGGCCTCAGACACAACCATGTTCATTAGATACAGGCTCAGACATGGCCATGTCGCGGAAGACGTTTGTGTCTCAGAAATTAGTTATTAGTTAGTTAATGGCCAAAACTGACTTGTTACTGGTTCCTATATCAACATGTGATGTGTGAAGAGGAACATAACTTGAGATTAGCATTTCTGGGAGTGAGAGAAATCAGAGAAGGAAAAGAATAGAGAGATTAAGAGAAAGAATGGAGAGAGGCTTGGGGGTTCTAACATGCATATGCTGCAAGGTTCAAGAATAGAGGCCAAGGGGGTACTCTATTGTAACAAGATTTGATCTTGGTGTTTCTATTCATATTGGACTGCTCTCTCCCATGGATGTAAGCCATCTTGGCTAAACCATGTACATATGGTGTTATTCTTTCTTAATTTTTTTTTACTGTTTTCATATTCTAGTTTAAAATTTCTATTGCTTGCTAGTATTGTTTGTTGGTTTCCTGTGTTTATTGGTTGTGTAGGTTGAATTCTCGTACAGTCACAATAATTGTTCTCTTGTTCAACATATCCATATTCACTGTGAAACCTCTCTCGCTCTCTCTCTCTCTCTCTATTTTTCTATATCTATATGGTTTGTTTTAACCAAGAAGTGTAGTGAATAGAGAGACAATATATACATATTAATTATTCCTCAAATTGGTAATTTACTAGCCATATGTAGATACCTTATCTTTAGCCCAAATTTAATGGCCCATTACATCAAAGGTCCGAATCAAACTTATCATTAGCATATCACCATCATTTTCCTCAACACCCTTATAAATAACTCCTCTGTTACAGGTACGAGACTTTTAACTCATATCTCATTAATGTCCCCTTTTAGCTCAGACCAACCTAACTTACTCTTCGGAGCTCGGAAATAAGAGTTTGGCCTCTTCTTTCTACTTATGCAGATTAGCTCGATCTCATCTGATTTTCAAGATTCATCCGACCTTGAGTTCAACTCAGGCTTCATCACCATAATTACAATTTATAACATGTTAGGGATGTAATTAATTAATTAGTGTTAATTTTAATTTATTACTAAGAGCCAATTGGAATCTAAATTACATGTATACAATTGAATGCATATATAATTATGAGCATTGAATTATTATTACACATCATTACTGACTATTAATTAAACGTATAAAGACTTAAGATTATTGTACAACATTTTTTTAAATACAATGTTAGAATAATAGATGATTCTTAACATGTAATTACTTACTTGTTTTATCTCAATCACAATTGCATATCATTAATATATGCATTTAGTTGAAAAGTAATAAAAGACATTTATTTTATCAAATATCTTGTTAGTGAATGATATTATGGTCTTCCTCAAATATTATCGATTATGTGATCAAACTTAAAATTGTGACCAAAATACCAAATTTTTTATAACTAAAAAAATTACTAAAAGTAATTCTAAATTTTTTTGACTAGCCATCCTATTTTTGTTTTTTGTTGGTTTCCCAAGATATCCTCAAGCTTTGCCTAACACTAATCCTCCGAGGTACTGTTAGGCACTAAAGCAAGAACCTATCCCAAGAAAGTTTGCTGCATCCATCCTATTTTGACAATACTACTCTAAAGGGGTTAGAATTAGACTAAGCTGGCCCAAATCCAAAATGTTCCATAGACCAGAATGGTATGATTCTAGTCCTAAACAAGGCATAATATAGAAACAGGAATGTCCCAGTCAAGTCTTTTATATTTTTGTGGAAACAACTTGGCATTCAAAAGAGAATCTAATAGACTCACGAGAGAAAACATCCAACCTGTAGATAGGAAAAGTTTAACTCAGAGCCACTCCTACATAGATCAGAATCCCCGCAACAAAAATAAAATCGATGTCTAGAGCATGTTACCCTCGACGCCACCTACCTATAAATAAATAGAATTTGTTATGCCAACTAAATTGTAGATCAGTTGGTTACAAGAATTTCCTTGTAAAAAGAAAGTTTTGTGTTAGAGACCTTTCACTTTCAAAATGAGTGTCTCAAAGTGTTTTCCCACATAAAGTATAATTGCTTCTACAACAACTCCCAAGAGCTGAGATAAAAATAGCACTTCTCACCAACAGACAATAAGTACTTACCTTGCTAGACCATTACATCGCCTACCAACCTTGTTTAACTCAAAATCACTTATAACAACCAAGTTTTTTCAAACATTACTTTCTATTTATATGAATTTTTCTTTAGTACTAAAAAGATTATGTGATGGGATATTTATATGGATTTTAATAACAACTCAAATGGGCAAAAAAAAAAAAAAGAAAAAGGAAAATGAAAATAGAAATTGGATAAGCTGGTTTGGAAGCTAGGCAATATTACAAGTCTCAAACGTTGAAGTCAACTCTGTATAAGCATATAACTCTTGGAATTGGACACCTTTGTTGTCTATCTTTTACTCTTTCGTTTCCGTTCCGCCTCCATCCATCTGTCGTAGACCTCTCTCTCACTCTTACTCTTCCAGAACATCCCATCGGATTCTGATATGGATGGAGCTCTATCCTCTACCGTATCAATCTCATCACAAAGATTCTTGTCTTTAATTCATGACAACTTTCCCTTTATATAATCCGGTCAACTCCTAAATTTTTGGAATATTCTCCACCGTTCAAATTCTAAAATAATATTGGAACATTTATTCTTATTCATCTTTTTCTCCCCCGAGGCCCTTTTATTCTTGTATTTTTGTCACAATATCTTCATATTTTTATTCATTACATATTTCCTTTTTATATTCGGGTCAATCCCTAAAGTTATTGAATATTATCCACAGTCTCAATTTCATAATATTGTTGAAACATTTATTTCTATTCGTTTTTTTGTCTCCCCTAAGGCCCCTTTATACTTCAATTTTTTTAGAAAAATTTACACATAAAGAAATTTTATTTCTTCCTTTTATTTATACTTTAATTTATTCTATGTTTCAATATATATATATATATATATATATATATATCTTTTGGCTTGGCAGCTTCAAGGAAACATTGTTGCCCCAAAAAGCATGGATACATGGAAATAGCCAAGCAATGACATAGGCGCATGGATCCAGTTCTCGAGTATAAACGGCCTTGTCATTAATGGAGGACGAGGAATTGATGGCCAAGGTAATGCATGGTGGAACTGCAATTCTAATGCGAACTGTCCAAGGCCAAGTGTAAGTAAAATTTACTCTCCACAATTATAAACAATTTTTCTTTGAGTAAAACCTTTTTTTAGTTTGTAAAAGAAACATGCATAATTAGTTTACTTCTTGAAAGATTTTTAGTGTCACTTTAGTTCCTAAAAAATAACAATGTCCATTAAAATGGTCCTTTATTTAGTTTCCCTTGGCGAAAGTTGACAAAACCTTTCACATGACACGTTAAATGTCAATGTGACAAGCTTGGTATGTAGGAGTCTAAGAAGGACTATTTTGATGGGTACAATTATCTTCCAATATCTGAAGTGACACTAAAAATCTGTTAAGGACTAAACTGATTGTACGTTTATCTTTCAAGAATCAAAAATATATTTTACTCTTTTTTTTTATATGTATGAAATTCGATATAAAATAACATGTAATCTTTGTCTTCTATTTTAATGGTCATGGATCATACCTTAAAATGTGGAAATATGTTCTTCTAGGATATTAAATTTATGGGAGAATAATAAATTAGCTTGTTTCAGTCAACCGAAGGTTTGAATACCTAGAATATCCTCTTGGAGAACACTAAAGCATGTTTTGTTTTCAAACATTATACTAGATTTTATTCTAATTTTGGGCAATTGAGGAAATTATACAGGCTCTCAATTTTAACAACTGCCCAAATCTCCAACTTAGCGATCTGACACACAACAATAGCCCAAGAAATCATATAGGCATAAATGGATGCAATGGCGCTCATATCTCCAATCTGCACATCGTGGCACCTGTTGATAGCCCAAACACAGATGGAATTGATATTGCAGCATCATCCAACATCATCATCAATCATTCCATAATAAAAACTGGTAATTCAATTAGAGACCCATTTGATTCTTTTAGTTTTATTGCTACCCATAAAGTTTATCATACTGTTAAAATTGCCTCTTTCTATTGCAGGAGATGATTGCATTGCCATCAATGGTGGATCATCGATCTTTCATCAACATAACAGATGTTGCTTGTGGACCTGGTCATGTGTCAAAATATACTTAACTTTTTTGTTTGCATTTAATTATAAAATATACTTAACTGATTACTCAACAGAACAAAACATCTCTTCCATGTGTTGGTGATTTGTGTAGTATTGGAAGCCTTGGAGCAAATGGACAACATGAGACGGCGGAGGAGATCCATGTTCAGAATTGCAACTTTACTGACACTCAAAACGGAGTTAGAATCAAGACATATGTGGTAATGAGTACTTTAAATAATTGCTTTTACATTAAGTGCTTTTATTTTATTTTAAAAAAATGAGTGTCATGAAAATAAGCTAAAAATAGCTTAATTATTTTGACACAATAAAATATATTTATAAGCTCATCCAAACACATTGAATGATTTTTGATGAGCNTTCCGTGTGTTGGTGATTTGTGTAGTATTGGAAGCCTTGGAGCAAATGGACAACATGAGACGGTGGAGGAGATCCATGTTCAGAATTGCAACTTTACTGACACTCAAAACGGAGTTAGAATCAAGACATATGTGTTAATGAGTACTTTAAATAATTGCTTTTACATTAAGTGCTTTTATTTTATTTTAAAAAAATGAGTGTCATGAAAATAAGCTAAAAATAGCTTAATTATTTTGACACAATAAAATATATTTATAAGCTCATCCAAACACATTGAATGATTTTTCATGAGCACTTGTGCCCATCTCCACAGCTAGTTTGGATGAACACTTTTCTGCTAAAAAGTTGAATTTTTTAGTAGTAAAAATCAATTTCAGAGAAGTTAAAAGTTTCGAAAGAAAAAGCTAAAAGTTTGGAGATTTTCAAAATTGATTCTGTGAAATAACTTTATCTAATTCAAACAGGATTTATTTCTGACTTTTTAATGCTTATTTTGATCATAATTTATTTCATTGCTTGTTAGGGAGGATATGGGTATGCCAAGAAGATCACATTTGAAGATATTACACTTATAGCAGCTCAAAACCCAATCATTATTGACCAGCACTATAATGATGTTCTTAGCCAATTCAATGTAACAAAAGCAGTGGAAGTGAGTGAAATTACTTACAGGAATGTGCACGGAACCTCAGCTGTTGAGAATGCAATCCAACTGAATTGCGACAATTCCAATGGCTGCAACAACATTGTGTTGGATGAGATCAACATAACTTCTTCAATTCCAGGAGGTAAGACTTCTGCATCTTGCAGCAATGCACATGGCACGTGCTCTTCGTGCATGCCAGAAGTCCCATGTTATCTAGGTAGCAGTAAGAGTTATGGTTTATCTAGGTTACATTAGTAGTTATCTAATATCTAGTAGAGTTATGTGGGTAGCAATAAGAGTTCTAATAGGGGTCTTAATGGCTAGTAGTTGCATTGTCGTAGGAGTATTATGGGTCAGCTATATAAGCAAGGGAAGTCCAATGTAAAGGGATTCAATCTTGAGGGTTTGATACATTAAGCGATCTCAAATACTCTCTACACCCCCAACGGGGGAAAGAAATTGACTACTCTTGGAGATGAAGAAGAAGATGTTTAAGGAAGAAGAAGGTGTTAGATCACCAAAGAGATCCCTAGTTGCAGAGTTCCAAAATAAAGCACTATCACTAAAGCGCTTGCGCAAACAAACTGAGCAAGATTGTGTTTCTTGGAGCAATAAGAAACGGGGCAATGCTGAAACCCATGAATCTTGGAGTGGCTTGTCTTCGGAAAGATCACTGAGCAGAGAAGTGGGTATGACACTATCCTCATCACCAAAGGAGACAGAACGTGTTGCTGCCATGAAAACTCGCTTTGCTGCCACAATTTTAAGAGCCCAGTTGAAGAAACTCGATTACATTATATGGGAAGAAAAGATGAGATCTATCAGAGAGTGGTGGGAAAAAGACGAAAAATTAACAGCAGAGGCAGCTGCAGAAGAAAAAGCACGAACAGCAGAGAAAGAAGAGCAATCTGAGAAGGGCCATAAGAAAAAGAAATCTGAAGATGTGCATACTATTATCCACACCAACAAATGCCTTCTTTAGAGCCTCTAATATTCTTTTGCTTGTCGGATTCAAACAATCACCAAAGATAATAACTTGTTCCATGCAGTCAAGCTTTTCAGTAACTAAAGCATTGTGCAGTATATGGTTGTCGGTTAAATACAGATACCTTAAAATTATAATTCTAATATACCTAAATGCACTGTTTTTTTTTTTTTAATCTAAATCCTAAAATATACCATATATAGAAGACTATTGCTTAAATAGAAATGCGCAATCTAAGCAAAAAAAGAAATTATATCACTTCAAAAGGCATGGGACGTCTGGAATGAAGGAAGAAAAAGTGCCATGTGCATTGGTGCAAGATGAAATAGTCTTGTGTCCATGAACAGGCGAAGCTATGTTGATATCTTCCAACACAATGTTGTAGCCGCCAGCAAAATTGTCGCAGTTGAGTTGTATTACTTTCTCCACTGCTGAGGTTCCATGAACATTCCTTTAAGTAATGTTGCCCACTTCCACTGCTTTTGCCACACTGAACTGTCTAAAATATATAGAATTATAAAAATTTCAGCTCTTTAGCCTATTCGTCTCTTAAATTTTATGTAACCAAATTTTTTTTATATATTATTTTTTTCTTAGATTTCATCACAAACATTAGTTACTTCTTATATAAATAATACTTATAGTGTGCCAAGAAAACGTCACTTGTTATTTTATCAAAGGACTTAAAAGATTAATTAATTAATTTAAATAAATTTGAAAAAAAAAATAAAGCAAGCATTCAAGATCCGCTAGATCGAAATTGTAGGATCCCAATCAACAGATCATAAAGGTTGGGAATTTGAAGGGACTGGCTTGTTTACGATCGAGCGTGTTGATCGCAAACCAGNGATCACAAACCAGCTTCTCCCTCCTCTTCTTCTCTCTCTCTCTTTCTCTTTCCGTCCTATTCTTCTCTCTCTCTTTCTCTTTCCGTCCTATTCTTCTCTCTCTCTATCTCTCTCCCTTTTGTTGTGTTTTCATCTGTTTCATTCATACGCCTTTCTCAGTCATATGCCTTTCTAGTATCTAAATCAATTAAACACATTGGTTCACGAACAAAAGGACCATCTTCTATCTCATTCAGCATCAGAGTTAATGTATTTTCTCTTAATGCCATGAAATCTTTACTTAATGCCAGGTTTAACAGGAAGACCCATAAACTTAACAACCGTCAAGGCTAATACTCAACCAGCTCAAGTATCGTAGGTCAGAAACAAGAAGAACCCCCTCGGGGGCGACCCCAGCAGAAAAGAGGAAAATCTCAAGCGGTTAAGTGAAAAAGAGAAGCAAAAAGTTTTGGCTTAGCTGAGTGGTTTTCGAAAATTTTCCACAAAACAAGCAATAATACGAAAAAAAAAACCATTTGATTCTGATTCAGTGTTGTTTGAAAATCATTATTGCCCAAAGTACTTGTGGGTGCCTCCCCAATAGCTCTTGGAGAACTATTTTCATTCACTGTGCCCATTTTCTCCATACACAAGACAAATTAAGAGCAAATGAAAGAAATAATAGAAAATAGAAAAATCATTGAACGAAGGTGTTCACTCATTTTCCATGCACTGTTGCAGCCTTTCTAACTTCTATTGATTGGGATTAGCTATTTTGATGTAACGGATCTTAAAAAAAAAATTTACATCTGAAATAACATGTCTCATTTTATTCGTTAGTGCATTATTAACATATTCACAAAAAAAAAAAAAATTCATTCTTATAAATAGTTTTATTACTAACCCATTTGGATAATTTATTTATTTTTGTTACATTATTTTGGTCATTGATCCTATGTTGCCACGTACTAAAAAATCGTTGAAGATATTTATTATAAGTAAAATATTTTAGTTACTTTACTGATGTGACAATTTCTTATTTGGTGATAGAGTACAAAAATTTATACTAATAAGTGGATCAAATTTAAGCTCAAGGAACCATCTCAAACACATTTTTAGATATCAAAATGCATATATAATGGATATTACAATCCTAGTCATTAAAAAATAGTTCGGTGCATTTTTCTTTTCTTTTCTCTTTTTTTTTTTTTNCATAAATATAATACATTAGTTATGCCCATTTCTGCATATATTCCCAGAGCACTTGTTCATACATCCATCCATTGCTTTAACATCTGCAACGTCACAATCATACTCCAATTAATGTCTACTTACAACAATCATATATAAAAACACAAATAAATTACTCAGTGTGACTTAATTAACAAATTAAACTTCATATAGGGTGAATCCTAAAATAATGTCAGGAATTTAAATTCCGCTGGAAGCACTAGTAGCCCAAACATATTGAGGTCCGAGCGATGATTAGTCTCATACCAAAAATGTAGAGACCACCCGGTGAAAAAAAAAAAAAAAAGAAAACACAAATTCATGTATAAGCTCATACTATTATTATAAAGAAGAACTATGAGAAATAGATTATAATAAAAGAGTTTACCATCAAAGAATTCGGAGCAGGAATCTAATCCACATCCAATGCTGCAGTAGTAATCTTCATCAGAGGAAAGACTTTTATGAAAGATGCACTTCTTCAAACATTTAAAGGCACAAGGCAAGAATCTCTTTGGCACGACAAATGGTATTATTTTCTTCATCTCGATGACGCATATAGTCCAGCATTCACCCCAGCATAGGTCAAACCTCAATGATGCTGTTGTTTGCTCTAAGAACATCAGCATAAGTATAATGGTCACAGTAACTGTTCTCTTGTTCAGCATATCCATATTCCCTGTTAAACGTCTCTCTCTCTCTGTTTCTCTATATCTATCTGGTTTGTTTTAACCAAGAAGTGCAGTGAATAGAGAGACAACATATACACCTTGATTATTCCTCAAATTGGTAATTTACTAGCCATACTTACAATTTATAACCTGCTAGAGATGTAATTAATTAATTAGTGTTAACTTTAATTTATTACTAAGAGCCAACTGGAATCTACATTACATGTATACAATTGAATGCATATATAATTATGAGTATTGAATTATTATTACACATCATTATTGACTATTAATTAAAAGTATAAAGACTTAAGATTATTGTACATCATTTTTTTTAAATACAATGTTAGAATAATAGATGATTCTTAACATGTAGTAATTAGGTACTTACCTATGACTATTAATTAAAAGTATAAAGACTTAAGATTATTGTACATCATTTTTTTAAATACAATGTTAGAATAATAGATGATTCTTAACATGTAGTAATTAGGTACTTACCTGTTTTATCTCAATCACAATTACATATCATTAATATATGCATTTTGTTGAAAAGTAATAAAAGATGTTTCTTTTACCAAATATCTTGGGACTGAATGATATTGTGATCTTCCTAAAAAATTATCGATTACGGAATCAAATTTAAAATTGTGACAAAAATACCAAAATTTTTATAACTAAAAAACATTCACTTCGAAAACTTTGCAATTTCTGTCTGTTTCCTCCGAAACTCACTGACACAACTCTGTTTCATTGGAATTGCCACAATTTCAGAACTAGCATGGTGTTTCATGTCGTTCATGGACGAAACCAGAAAATTTATTGTGTTTTGTCCGAAAGAACACAAAATTTTTTTCTGTGTTTTTGGGCTCAATGTAAAGCTCATTTGAAATTGAATGACCTAGTAAAATTGCCTTATGAAACACATAATATAAGAAAATTCCAGGAAATTATACTAAAAATAGAAATACAGGAAATTATTTTGCAGACTAGTGAATTGTTTTTTATTTAATTCAACTCAAATTGTATTAATTAGGCCGGTGTTTGACTCACATTACACTATGAAGTTTTTTCATGAGCTTCACATTGATATTAAGGACAGTGGTTTATTACTATCCACAGCTCAAGGATTTTGAGGGGTTAATATAGCACTACCTCATGCCCAATTTTTGGCTAGCTTAGTAAATCCCATAAAGTATATAGACGGCATCCTTTTTTTTTTTAAGAAAGAAAGTTATATTATTTCCATGCGTATTTTATATATGCAAATGCAAAATCTAATGTTTTATTGTGAAAGCAAAAGAGAATCTGGTTCACTGATTCACAAAGAAAAGCATAGATGCATTTGTTTGGATGTGAAATATTCATTGCGTAGCAAATGGGGGGGATTCAGCTAACATAGGATATAAATGGCTCAAAACCATTAACGCACGTACGTCTTAATTCACTTCTTTAGTTGATGAACAAGTCAATTTTATTTTTTTCGCTCAACAAATAAAATCTGCATGTTTTGTCTCCCCTAAGGTTCCTTTATACTTTAATTTTTTTAAGAAAAATTTACACATAAAGAAAATTTATTTGATATATTTTTCTCTTTTTTCTTTATATATATCAAATTTGATATAAAATAACGTGTAATCTTTGTCTTCTGTTTTAATGGTCATGTATCATACCCTAAAATGTGGGAGCATTACCTCTATAAATAGGAGTGGAAATATGTTCTTATAGGATATTAAATTTATGGGAGAATAATAAATTATTTTATTATAATGTTCAAATTTGACCTCTGTGACTTTAAAAAAAAAAAAAATGATGGTAGTGGAGGGGTCTCATCTTTTATATTTGAACTCTCAATGTTGATAAAATGTTCCCTAAGTATTAATATTTATGTTTGTTTCAGTCAACTGAAGGTTTGAATACCTAGAATATCCTCTTGGAGAAGACTGAAGCATGTTTTGTTTTCAACCACTATACTAGATTTTATTCTAATTTTGGATTGAGGAAATTACGCAGGCTCTCAATTATAACAACTGCCCCAATCTCCAACTTAGCGATCTGACACACAACAATAGCCCAAGAAATCACATAGGCATAAATGGCTGCAATGACGCTCATATCTCCAATCTGCACATTATGGCACCTGTTGATAGCCCGAACACAGATGGAATTGATATTGCAGCATCATCCAACATCATCCAACATCATCATCCAGCATTCTCTAATAAAAACAGGTAATTCAATTAGAGACCCATTTGATTCTTTTAGTTTTATTGCTACCCATAAAGTTTATCATATCGTTAAAATTGCCTCTTTCTATTGCAGGAGATGATTGCCTTGCCATCAACGGTGGATCATCTTTCATCAACATAACTGATGTTGCTTGTGGACCTGGTCATGGCATAAGGTAATAGTCCTATTTTTCCTTAACTTTTTTGTTTGCATTTAGTTATAAAATATACTTAACCGATTACTCAACAAAAAAACTTCTCTTCCATGTGTTGGTGATTTGTGTACCATTGGAAGTCTTGGAAAAAGTGGACAACATGAGACGGTGGAGGAGATCCAAGTTCAGAATTGCAACTTTATTAACACTCAAAATGTTGTTAGAATCAAGACATACGTGGTAATGAGTACTTTAAATAATTGCTTTTACAATAAGTTCTTTTATTTTTTTTAAAAAAAAATGAGTGTAATGAAAATAAGCCAAAAATAGCTTAATTAGTTGATGCAATAAAATATATTTATAAGCTCATCCAAACACATTGAATTATTCTTGATGAGCACTTGTGCCCATCTCCACAGCTAGTTTGGATGAACACTTTTCTGGTAAAAAGTTGAATTTTTTAGTAGTAAAAATCAATTTCAGAGAAGTTAAAAGTTTTGAAAGAAAAAGCTAAAAGTTTGGAGATTTTCAAAATTGATTCTGTGAAATAACTTTATCTAATTCAAACAGGATTTATTTCTGACTTTTTAGTACTTATTTTGATCATTATTTATTTCATTGCTTGTTAGGGAGGATATGGGTATGCCAAGAAGATCACATTTGAAGATATTACGCTTATAACAGCTCAAAACCCAATCATTATTGACCAGCACTATAATGGTGTTCTTAGCCAATTCAATGTAACAAAAACAGTGGAAGTGAGTGAAATTACTTACAGGAATGTGCATGGAACCTCAGCTGTTGAGAATGCAATCCAACTGAATTGCGACAATTCCATTGGCTGCAACAACATTGTGTTGGATGAGATCAACATAACTTCTTCTGTTCAAGGAGGGAAGACTTCTGCATCTTGCAGCAATGCACATGGCACGTGCTCTTCGTGCATGCCAGAAGTCCCATGTTATCTAGGTAGCAGTAAGAGTTATGGTTTATCTAGGTTACATTAGTAGTTATCTAATATCTAGTAGAGTTATGTGGGTATCAATAAGAGTTCTAATAGGTGTCTTATTGGCTAGTAGTTGCATTGTAGTAGAAGTATTATGGGTCAGCTATATAAGCAAGGGAAGTCCAATGTAAAGGGATTCAATCTTGAGGGTTTGATACATTAAGTGATCTCAAATACTCTCCACACCCCCAACGGGGGAAAGAAATTGACTACTCTTGGAGATGAAGAAGAAGATGTTTAAGGAAGAAGAAGGTGTTAGATCACCAAAGAGATCCCTAGTTGCAGAGTTCCAAAATAAAGCACTATCACTAAAGCGCTTGCGCAAAGAAACTGAGCAAGATTGTGTTTCTCGGAGCAATAAGAAACGGGGCAATGCTGAAACCCATGAATCTTGGAGTGGCTTGTCTTCGGAAAGATCACTGAGCAGAGAAGTGGGTATGACACTATCCTCATCACCAAAGGAGACAGAACGTGTTGCTGCCATGAAAACTCGCTTTGCTGCCACAATTTTAAGAGCCCAGTTGAAGAAACTCGATTACATTATATGGGAAGAAAAGATGAGATCTATTAGAGAGTGGTGGGAAAAAGACGAAAAATTAACAGCAGAGGCAGCAGCAGAAGAAAAAGCACGAACAGCCGAGAAAGAAGAGCAATCTGAGAAGGGCCAACAGAAAAAGAAATCTGAAGGTGTGCATACTATTATCCAAACCAACAAATGTCTTCTTTAGAGCCTCTAATATTCTTTTGCTTGTCGGATTCAAACAATCACCAAAGATAGTAACTTGTTCCATGCAGTCAAGCTTTTCAGTAACTAAAGCATTGTGCAGTATATGGTTCTCGGTTTCATCGCATTGCCATTGCCTATTCTTGTTTCTTCGTTTTCACTTGAATGGATGGTAATTTCTTGGTTCCCAAATCATCTCAAAAATAAAATTGTAGTTCATAGATACTTCTTTCCACTTTTAATTTCATAATTTTCTCTATCAAACGGCCTGTGACCAAGTGATATTGAAATTGATCTCAGAATGTTTGAATAAAAAATCGTAGTCAAAGTACTAACGAAAAAATTTCACAATTTTCTCTAATTTTACATAATTTTAGTTTTTTGGAATGCCTCTCCCTTTACTTTATAATCAAAACCATATCCCTGTTGCGTATTTGCGTCCACACATAGTGTTGATTTATTCTATACACATGATATATATAACCATATCAACAAATGAATAAGGCGAAGTATTCTTCTTTATCAGTTCTCAAACATGATCCAATAATTAATTGTTGATTTTATTCGTTTTACTACATTTTCTGATTGGCAAACAAAAGTTTCACACTTGCACATCACCTTTTACTTTAATTCTTTTTTCATGATGAGTCTCATTTACCACATGTTATGCCATGTCAACTGATCTTACATGTGTAGTGTCACTTTTTTTTTTTTTCATGTTATATGATATATACAAATATACATAATAAATGCCATGTAATTAATTTACGTTAGGAGATAATGGTTCGATCANTCCTTTTGTGGAAAGGTCTAGAAGTAAATTGCAGTGTGATGTTTAATCCTAATTGGAGAAGGAAACATATGTGATATATGTAGGAAACGACACAAAAATTGGAAAAAGATCTTACCTTTCTTTATTAATATTAGTGTATATATACACAAATACATAAAAACCTAAGAGAGTTTAATCATAAATAAACTAAACTAACCCTAGAATATTAAACTCTATTGTAGATAAGTATTTAGACTTTGTACGCTATGTATAGAATACTCTTAGTCAGTTGGTTAGTTAGATTGTACAGCTTATTTATAAATATAGTGATTAGTTACCAAGCTGTAGTGTAATTAGTCTTAGTTCAATCAATTAACCATAGTTAGCTTTCTAAGGATTCTTACATTCTACTTATCTTGTAAAAGTCCTTTAATATACCACCAGCTTAATGGAACCAATATAAATACATATCAATCTTGAGGGTTTGATACATTAAGCGATCTCAAATACTCTCCACACCACTAACAGTAAACAGTGCTCTACGAAAGAAATTGACTACTGTTGGAGATGAAGAAGATGTTTAAGGAAGAAGAAGGTGTTAGATCACCAAAGAGATCCCTAGTAGCAGAGTTCCAAAATAAAGCACTATCAGTAAAGCGCTTGCGCAAAGAAACTGCGCAAGATTGTGTTTCTCGGAACAATAAGAAACGGAGCGATTCTGAAACCCATGAATCTTGGAGTGGTTTGTCTTCAGAAAGATCACTGAGCAGAGAAGTGGGTATGACCCTATTCTCATCACCAAAGGAGACATAACGTGTTGCTGCCATGAAAAGTCGCTTTGCTGCCACAATTTTAAGAGCCCAGTTGAAGAAACTCGATTGCATTATATGGGAAGAAAAGATGAGATCTTACAGAGAGTGGTGGGAAAAAGACGATAAATTAACAGCGGAGGCAGCAGCAGAAGAAGAAGCACGAACAGCAGAGAAAGAAGAGCAATCTGAGAAGGGCCAACAGAAAAAGAAATCTGAAGGTGTGCATACTATTATCTAAAGCATTGTGCAGTATATGGTTCTCGGTTTCATCGCATTGCCATTGCCTATTCTTGTTTCTTCGTTTTCACTTGAATGGATGGTAATTTCTTGGTTCCCAAATCATCTCAAAAATAAAATCGTAGTTCATAGATACTTCTTTCCACTTTTAATTTCATAATTTTCTCTATCAAACGGCCTGTGACCAAGTGATATTGAAATCGATCTCAGAATGTTTGAATAAAAAATCGTAGTCAAAGTGCTAACAAAAAAAATTTCACAATTTTCTCTAATTTTACATAATTTTAGTTTTTTGGAATGCCTCTCCCTTTATTTTATAATCAAAACCATATCCCTGTTGCGTATTTGCGTCCACACATAGTGTTGATTTATTCTGTACACATGATATATATAACCATATCAACAAATGAATAAGGCGAAGTATTCTTCTTGATCAGTTCTCAAACATGATCCAATAATTAATTGTTGATTTTATTCGTTTTACTACATTTTCTGATTGGCAAACAAAAGTTTCACACTTGCACATCACCTTTTACTTTAATTCTTTTTTCATGATGAGTCTCATTTACCACATGTTATGCCATGTCAACTGATCTTACATGTGTAGTGTCACTTTTTTTTTTTTTCCATGTTATATGATATATACAAATATACATAATAAATGCCATGTAATTAATTTACGTTAGGAGATAATGGTTCTATCAATTTTTGGATCTAATTTAAAAAAAAAATTATTTAAGGTCTAATTGAAGCAAATTAAAGTACAACAAGGATGCGAATGCAAAAACGTAAATAGTTTACTAAAACTAATATTTTGTTAATTGTGTAATGTGTATATAGTTGTGTACAATTGAAGAGGGGGAGGGGGGGGGGGGGGGGNATCATTTATTCCATTAGCTATTACATATAAATTATTTCAACAAAAAAAAAATGTTACATATAAATTAATTGTTGGAGAATGTAGTATCGTAGACTCATAAGATTTTTATATATTCAATAAAGCATGTGTTACCTGCAAAATGACCATAATAATGCACACAAAAAAAAAAATACTTAAATGGATTACTGTTGAAATTATTTATTAGAATATGAATGAAATACACTATTTCAAATGTAATGTTTTCCTTCAAGATCTGCTAGATCAAAATAGTAGCATCCCAATCAACATAAGTCATAAAGGTTGGGAAATTGAAGGGACTTGCTTGTTTACGATCAAGCGTGTCGATCGCAAACCAGCGTCTCTCTCCTCTTCTTCTCTCTCTCTCTTTCTCTTTCTCTCTCTGTCCTATTCTTCTTTCTCTCTTTCTCTCTCCCTTTTGTTGTGTTTTCATCTGTTTCATTCATACGCCTTTCTCAGTCATATGCCTTTCTAGTATATAAATAAATTAAACACACTGGTTCACCAACAAAAGGACCATCTTCTATCTCATTCAGCATCAGAGTTAATGTAATTTTCTCTTAATGCCATGAAATCTTTACTTAATGCCAGGTTTAACAGGAAGACCCATAAACTTAATAACCGTCAAGGCTAATACTCAACCAGCTCAAGTATCGTAGGTCAGAAACAAGAAGAACCCCCTCGGGGGCGACCCCAGCAGAAAAGAGGAAAATCTCAAGCGGCTAAGTGAAAAAGAGAAGCAAAAAGTTTTGGCTTAGCTGAGTGGTTTTTGAAAATTTTCCACAAAACCAGCAATAATACGAAAAAAAAAAAAAAAAACCATTTGATTCTGATTCAGTGTTGTTTGAAAATCATTATTGCCCAAAGTACCTGTGGGTGCCGCCTCCCCAGTAGCTCTTGGAGAACTATTTTCATTCACTGTGCCCATTTTCTCCATACACAAGACAAGTAAAGAGCAAATGAAAGAAATATTAGAAAATAGAAAAACCATTGAAAGAAAGTGTTCCTTTCTAACTTCTGTTAATTGGGATTTGCTATTTTGATGTAACGGATCTTCAAAAAAAAAAATTTACATCTGAAATAACATGTCTCATTTTATTCGTTAGTGCATTATTAAAATATTCACAAAAAAAACTCATTCTTATAAATAGTTTTATTAGTAACCCATTTGGATAATTTATTTATTTTTGTTACATTATTTTGGTCATTGATCCTATGTTGCCACGTACTAAAAAATCGTTGAAGATATTTATTATAAGTAAAATATTTTAGTTACTTTATTGGTGTGACAATTTCTTATTTGGTGATAGAGTACAAAAATTTATACTAATACGTGGATCAAATTTAAACTCAAGAAACAATCTCAAACACATTTTTAGATATCAAAATACATATATAATGGATATTACAATCCAAAATAGTTTGGTGCATTTTTCTTTTATTTTCTCTTTTATTTTTTTCATAACTCCTCATAAATATAATACATTAGTTATGCCCATTTCTGCATATATTCCCAGAGCACTTGTTCATACATCCATCCATTGCTTTAACATCTGCAACGTCACAATCATACTCCAATTAATGTCTACTTACAACAATCATATATAAAAACACAAATAAATTACTCAGTGTGACTTAATTAACAAATTAAACTTCATATAGGGTGAATCCTAAAATAATGTCAGGAATTTAAATTCCGCTGGAAGCACTAGTAGCCCAAACATATTGAGGTCCGAGCGATGATTAGTCTCATACCAAAAATGTAGAGACCACCCGGTGAAAAACCAAAAAAAAAGAAAACACAAATTCATGTATAAGCTCATACTATTATTATAAAGAAGAACTATGAGAAATAGATTATAATAAAAGAGTTTACCATCAAAGAATTCGGAGCAGGAATCTAATCCACATCCAATGCTGCAGTAGTAATCTTTATCAGAGGAGAGACTTTTATGAAAGATGCACTTCTTCAAACATTTAAAGGCACAAGGCAAGAATCTCTTTGGCACGACGACTGGTATTATTTTCTTCATCTCGATGACGCACATAGTCCAGCATTCACCCCAGCATAGGTCGAACCTCAATGATGTTGTTGTTTGCCCTAAGAACATCAGCATAAGTATAATGGTCATAGTAACTGTTCTCTTGTTCAGCATATCCATATTCACTATTAAACCTCTCTCTCTCTCTCTCTCTCTATCTATCTGGTTTGTTTTAATCAAGAAGTGCAATGAATAGAGAGACAATATATACACCTTAATTATTCCTCAAATTGGTAATTTACTAGTCATATGTAGATACCTTATCTTGAGCCCAAATTCAAGAGCCCATTACACCAAAGGCCCAAATCAAACCTACCATTAGCATATCACCATCATTTTCCTCAACACCTTTATAAATAACCCTTCTGCTATAGGTACAAGACTTTTGACTCATCTCTCACTAATAACTCATTTTTAGCTTGAACCGAGCTAGAGATGTAATTAATTAATTAGTGTTAATTTTAATTTATTATTACTAAGAGCCAACTGGAATCTACATTACATGTATACAATTGAATGCATATATAATTATGAGCATTGAATTATTATTACACATCATTATTGACTATTAATTAAAAGTATAAAGACTTAAGATTATTGTACATCATTTTTTAAATAAAATGTTAGAATAATAGATGATTCTTAACATGTAGTAATTAAGTACTTACCTGTTTTATCTCAATCACAATTACATATCATTAATATATGCATTCAGTTGAAAAGTAATAAAACATGTTTCTTTTACCAAATATCTTGTGACTGAATGATACTGTGATCTTCCTCATGAATTATCGATTATGGGATCAAACTTAAAATTGTGACCAAAATACCAAAATTTTTATAACTAAGAAACATTCACTTCAAAAACTTTGCAATTTCTGTCAGTTTCCTCTAAAACTTACCAACACAACTCTGTTTCGATAGAAATGCCACAATTTCAGAACTAGCATGGTGTTTCGTGTCGTTCATGGACGAAACCAAAAAATTTCTTGTGTTTTGTCCGAAAGAACACAAAATTTTGTTCTCTATGTTTTTGGGCTCAATGTAAAGCTCATGTGAAATTGAATGACCTAGTAAAGTTGCTTTATGAAATACATAATATAAGAAAATTACAGGAAATTATACTAAAAATAGAAATATAGGAAAATTTTATGCAGACTAGTGAATTGTTTATTCAACTCAAATTGTATCAATTATGCCAGTGTTTGACTCACATTACACTATGAAGTTTTTTCATGAGCTTCACATTGATATTAAGGACAGTGGTTTATTACTATCCACAGCTCAAGGATTTTGAGGGGTTAATATAGCACTACCTCATGCCCAAATTTTGGCTAGCGTAGTAAATCCCATAAAGTATATAGACGGCATCCTCTTTTTTTAGAAAGAAAGTTATATTATTTCCATGCGTATTTTATACATGCAAATGCAAAATCTAATGTTTTATTGTGAAAGCAAAAGAGAATCTGGTTCACTGATTCACAAAGAAAAGCATAGATTCATTTGTTTGGATGTGAAATATTCATTGCGTAGCAAATGGGGGGGATTCAGCTAACATAGAATATAAATGGCTCAAAACCATTAACGCACGTACGTCTTAATTCACTTCTTTAGTTGAGGAACAAGTCAATTTTATTTTTTTCGCTCAACAAATAAAATCTGCATGTTTAGTAGAAAATCAGGAACAACCCTAAAAGAAATGAAAAAAATTAAGGAACAGACCCAAAAATTTTAGTTGGTGGGGCAAAAGATACTTAAAATACTCCTTCAATTGACAATGATATTTTTGCAAATAAGTTTTTCAATTTTCTTCTCAGTAATTTGCATTAAATTTTTTCATGGTTGAAAAAAATTCAAAGGTAAGTAGGTTGCTCTAGCTTCAAGGAAGAGCACACCACAATTATTAGATGCCTACCAATAAATAATCACTTGTATAATTTGAACCAAAAGCATTTCTGTCGATATAACTAGAACAGGTCAATAAAACCAACTCTTGTTGACAATTGCATGAAATTATAAACTTTAAAGAATGAGAGTATCGTTTTTATATGTTTAATTGATCTAATACCTAAAATGTAAAATTTTATTCATATAACTTAGGTATAATAACAATATAATGATTCTAAGACGCAGAAAAATATAATAATTAACTCAGCCAAATGTACCACATTCATATAGTTACATTTTAAAAAAAAAATAAAACAAATTAACCAAACAAGAAAGTGACACACATTAAAAAAAAAAAAAGTAGAAATAAATTCTTTAAGAAGTTTGCAGGATAACAATGTGATGATGATACCTAGCCCAATTTAAAATTTGGGTACCGCTACTTTGGTCCCCCAAAACCTGAGTTCTGGTTAAATTAACATATGTTTTTGGGCTCCATGTAAAGCTCATGTAAAATTGAGTGACCTAGTAAAGTCAAAATAGTTAATTCTCTTATGAAATAAATAATATAAAAACATTACAGAAAATTATACTATAAATAGAAATACAGGAAACAATTTATGCGGAATAGTGAATTTCTTTTATTTAATTCAACTCAAATTGTATCAATTATACCGGTGTTTGACTCACATTACACTATTAAGATTTTTCACGAGCTTCACGTTGATATTAAGGATGGGTTTATTACTATCCACAACTCAAGGTTTTTGTGGGGTTAATATAGCACTACCTTTTGGCTAGCTTAGTAAATTCCATAAAGTATATAGAAGGCATCCTTATTTTTTTAGGAAGAAAGTTATAGTTTCCTAAGAAGTTTTTATGTTGTTGCATGCAAACAAAAACTAATTTTAGTAGAGGCATGCTAAGAAGGGATAGTATCAATAAGAAAAATGACAAAATTAACGAATCAACTAATGATAAAACTAGAACCCAAACAATAGCTCAAGTGGTCATGTACTTAACGTTTAAAGATGAAAAGATTCTTAGGACCTAATATCAAATCCTAATGTGCCTGTCGTAGTGGTTGTGGTGTTATTATTAATGTATTATTGACAACTAACACTTAGTTGGAATCTAATGGTTTCTGAAATTATGAGATACCAGACCACACAAGAGTGACTTGAGTATAAATAGGCAGAGCTAAGGGTGATACTTGCTGCGTCCCTCTCTCCCTCATTGAAACTCCATTCATCTCCATGATACTGTAATTTTATTCAATTATACTGATTGAAAGATGCNTGGGGTTAATATAGCACTACCTTTTGGCTAGCTTAGTAAATTCCATAAAGTATATAGAAGGCATCCTTATTTTTTTAGAAAGAAAGTTATAGTTTCCTAAGAAGTTTTTATGTTGTTGCATGCAAACAAAAACTAATTTTAGTAGAGGCATGCTAAGAAGGGATAGTATCAATAAGGAAAATGACAAAATTAACGAATCAACTAATGATAAAACTAGAACCCAAACAATAGCTCAAGTGGTCATGTACTTAACGTTTAAGGATGAAAAGATTCTTAGGACCTAAAATCAAATCCTAATGTGCCTGTCGTAGTGGTTGTGGTGTTATTATTAATGTATTATTGACAACTAACACTTAGTTGGAATCTAATGGTTTCTGAAATTATGAGATACCAGACCACACAAGAGTGACTTGAGTATAAATAGGCAGAGCTAAAGGTGATACTTGCTGCGTCCCTCTCTCCCTCATTGAAACTCCATTCATCTCCATGATACTGTAATTTTATTCAATTATACTGATTGAAAGATGCTAAGTAGACGGTGTTTTTTTTTTTTTTTTTTTTTTTTTTTTTTTTTTTTTTTNACTTTTGAATGATTATATGTGGTCTCTCCTACTTTGTTTCATCCACCACATTTAATGTTTAGCAAAATTTTAACAAAATTTATTTGGCTAAAAAGTATCGCTCTAATTATTTTGGTAGTCAATTCATTAGTGGAAATATGTGCTTTGATTAGGCTTTTATTACAATTGTATAATGAGTAAGTTAAAAATATGATTGTAGGGTGTTGGCAAGCCCGTCACCTTCTTAGCAAATTGGTATGATGCTTTACAAGTGGTCATTCATGGGTCAGCTGCCCTTTCTGAAGGGCGCTGTCAAGTTCTTCTTGAAGGCTTAATTAAGCTAGTCTTCCTCTTCTTGGTAGTAATTAGTATTGGGTGCGAATTCATTTTGCATAATACCATAAATAAATAAATATATAAATAAAAGATGGTTCATCAACATATTACTGGATATTAAGAAGTTGTATTCGATGATATCTGAAATTTATCATAAAGATTTATAAAACACTTACGAGAGAATATTTGAAATATCTAGTGATTAATGAGTTGTTATCAATTAATCTCTCCATGATTCTTCAATTTCATTTCATCAATTAAAATTTCTTACTCAGCATACCTTCTTTTATTTTCAGAAGAGTGGAAGATAAAAATTCCATTAACCACCATGCAAACAACGTTTTGGGGGCATCATCCACCCAAATTAAATCAACCAAAGAAGAAGGTAACTGAGCTAAAGCATGAGCGCCTTGTTTCCTTGATAAAGTATGTAGACCCAAAAAAAAAAAAGTATACCAAGACACATGTATTAAAAAGAATTAGTTACAACTCACTTAGAATGTGTTTGGAACAATTTATAAATAGAAATAGTTTGATGTAATTAGAAAAAAAAAATTAAATTATATCAAAAGTGATAAGATTTTTAAATGAGTTTTTATCCATCATTAGTATAAATTCTATACCTAAGTTTGAGTCTGGGAATTCGTTAATAAGACATCTTGCACTAGCCTTACTTTTAGTTCTACAGCAACCTAGTTGGCTTTTAAATTTTAAGTTTATCGTAAAATAAAAGTGTAAACTATATACACTATCACTAAACAAAAAAGTATTATGTATATTACCAAAGTAATTAAATTCTCTTTTATTGACAGTGAATGAGTTTAACCTAGAGCAGTACACACCTTCTATCTACCACTTATATTAAACTTCAAACAAGCTAGGTAGTACAATTTAATCAACATACCATGTCACATGCCCTCTTGTTTAATCAAATACATTTAATAGAATCAACAACTAAGATGATTAGATGATAATATGATACGAGCATAATATACAAGGACGGATATGGGTTGATTCAATCTTCACGTGTATAGAAATGGATAACTCTATTCTACCCTACATGTAAACTCATTTTAGACACAGTTTTGATTAATACTACATCATACCGACACAACTTCAAATTTATCGAGTTCATTTAATTTTTTTTATATTGCTCGAATGTAAATTTAGTAAAATTTTAAATTGTGTCAATTATATTAGTAGGATATAATATTAACCAAAATTATGTCTATGTCTAAAATGGGCTGAAATTACTATTAGATTGTGTAGAATAGAACTATCTTATTTGGAAAAAAAATCATCCAACTGTTTTTGTTTTTGTTTTTTTTTTTGGGAGGGTAACCTAGGAACTTGGCCAAATATTACCTTTTGGATGGAGACTTGCTACATTTGAGTGAGTCAGTTTTTCAAAATTTTCATTATGACACCAAAATTAACATATGGGTCCCTCTCAATGCAAGAGATGCAGGGCTATCTCTCATTGGATTTGGATTTGATCATGTCACTTAAGTCATGTTGCTCAGATCTGAACAACATGACTCAAGTGACATAACTGGATCCGGTCCACCTCTCATTATAGTTTAGCAGCAACCTTAATTGTTATAAGGTTGTTCTTGTTGTGTTTTCTCTTTTATTTCTTTCTTGTGTAGGTTACTATGTTGTTTGAAGGTGTAAACTATATATGAACTAGGTTTAATTACAGTTTTGGTCTCCCTATTTTGGTAAAACGAATAATGTGGTCCTCTATTTTAAAAATGAACCATTTGGTCAACTTATTTTAAAAAAATGAACAATTTTGGTCCATCTATTTTAAATACTGAAATTAACCATTGCAACAAAATTAAGTAGTAATTTTATATATATAAAAAAAAAATCTTCAACTTAAAAGGCATGTGTTCTAAACGTTTTCTTCACACCCTCAATTTCTTAACTCAGAATTCCCAAGTCTCACCGCAAGGAGCAAAGGGCATTGAACCAAGGGAGAGGCCATGGATTTGGAGCACTTGCAAGGAGCTTGAAGCAACTAGGGTGACGAAGAATCAGCACCAAAACAATAAAAATGATGAAAGTGGGGTTCTGTAACATTGAAATCTCTGGTTAAGAAATTTGTAAATCTCTATTTTTCTGGGTGGGTAACGCTTTATAATTGAGCTCTAGCATATCCTCCCAATTGGCAAGTGGTGCTTAGCGAAAGGTTGCTTATACTCTCAAACATTGTCCTGTACACCCCTTGTTCTTGAACATCAGATGCTGCGATGCAGCATGCAAGATTCTCATTTTTTTTTTATTTCATTTTCTTTTTCTATTTTTTTGTTTCTTTCTTTGCAACGTGTATATGCTCATGATCCATAAACCTTACTGGACCTAAAACTATTTTCCAAATTACTAGATACATCACAAAAGGCANTCTGGGTTGGTAACGCTTTATAACTGAGCTCTAGCATATCCTTCCAATTGGCAAGTGGTGCTTAGCGAAAGGTTGCTTATACTCTCAAACATTGTCCTGTACACCCCCTTGTTCTTGAACATCAGATGCTGCGATGCAGCATGCAAGATTCTCATTTTTTTTTATTTCATTTTCTTTTTCTATTTTTTTGTTTCTTTCTTTGCAACGTGTATATGCTCATGATCCATAAACCTTACTGGACCTAAAACTATTTTCCAAATTACTAGATACATCACAAAAGGCAAAAATACTGTACCAAAATAACATAAAATACCAAATTTAAAACTATTCCAAAATAATTTATCCATCACAAAAAAAATTGTACCAGCCCTAAACTAGAAATTTCTGAAACAGCTTATCAATTATTCTTGATGTTTCCTTTCTTCCCATTCTCACGGGAGCTTCCTTCTATTGGAACTGCACCTGAACATGCTGTGCCAAATTTCCTTTTAATAGCTTAATGCTTTTTTTTTTTTCCACTAAATTCTAGTTTTGATGCACTTATAGGTCCTTGTTCCGTTGAGTTCTTTTGTTCTTGTGATGGCATGGCTGTGAACATTTGGCTTTTCTGGATTTCATATTTGCTACTGATTGTTTACATGGGGCATGCATGGTGCTTTTACCATTCATCTCTCAATTTGGTGGGAAGGGTTCACGTGCAAAGCACATGTCTTTTAAGTTAAAGATTTTATTTTTTTATATATAAATTTACTACTTAATTTTGTTGTAAGAGTTAATTTTTGTATTTAAAGAGTCATGTGCATGTTATATGCATTTAAATTGCTGATTTGAAATAAAAAATTAATTTTTTAATGTTATATTAGCATTCTTCGTTAAGTTTTTAATAGTACACTAACGGATGAACCAAAATTGCTCATTTTATGAAAATAGAGAGACCAAACAATTCATTTTCAAAATATATAGGGGGACCAAATTGTTTGTTTTATAAAAAAAAGATGATCAAAACTGCAATTAAGCCTATGAACTATTTGATATTACTACAATAAAGATATATATCGTCTTGTTTATCTTATCTCTCTCACTTTGAATTAAGAATCTACAAAATAAATGTTTTTATAGATCGATTGAACAGCTGTTGAGGAATTCATATAAATCATAAACACTGAATTTGATAGATAATATATATTTTTGTTTTTCTGCTATGGAAATTAATTAACTTGCACTTGAATTGGTATATATATATAATCTTTTTTTGGTTACCCACCGGTGTTCGGGCTTCGTCCGACTAATCTGGATTTGAGCTAGGAAGGATCACAAGTGTGGCAAAACTCTCTCAACCAACATAGTTGCATACCCAAGGACTTGAACCCGAGACCGTTGATTAAGCTAGAACATCTTGTTGGTATATATATATATATATATATATATATAATCTATTTCAACTAAATTCATTTTTTTTGGATAAGGTAATGCCAATTTCTGCTTTGTTGGATAATATTTTCTCCAAAATTAATAACGGCTAATGAAGAAAATGAGAATCTTTTACCTAATCAGTGAAATATATATGCTTTGAATAGGCTTTTAATTATTAGAGTTGAGTAATGAATAAGCTATGATGTAGATATACTTGTTAAGGCCGTCTTCCTCTTGCTGTTAGTAATTATTAAATCATATTGACTTGGAAGGCCAACCAGCCATTGTCTTTGTCCCACCACAAGAGATTGTCACCTAAGCTTATCCACAAAACGAACCACCATTAATGTTCTTCCACCCTTAAAACCAACTGCTCTCATTCTTCATCGATCAATGTTACACGGTTAAATGTTCCATCTCAACTTGTCATTTTGTAAGAATTTTCGTCCATTTTTGCAATTCACAATAAAACCGGATATTCCCTGATGAACAAAATTCTTGCTCCGCAGATGAGGACATAGTCTATTAACTTTATTCAATCTTGTTCCCATGCTAGTCTATTCACTAATCAATTAAAGAAAGACTCGGTAGAAGACTAAAAATTGGCATAACGTTTGAAGGATGAGTTGCAATTTGCAAATCATCCACATGAGCTCGTAAAGCAATTGGCGTGTGAAAGACGGGTTCTAAAACATCCACACGGGCTTTCATTCTATGTGTGATTGAAATAAATAAATAAATAAATAAGGGGGGAGGGGGAGATAGTAAGAACAAACTTCCTTAAGAGGTTGTTCAATTAAAATTTTTGAAGTTATTTCTAGAGAATATTATTGTTAAGTCATTAAAATAAAAAAATAATTTCAGATGTGTTACTCAAGAAAAAATATTTTATGTGAGTTACGATTATTATTAATTTAAAGTCATATATTTGTTCAAAATCGATTTTTAATTCTTTATTCACTACGCACATAAAATTGTATGTGGGTAGTTAAATTAATAGTCAATTTTGGATAGAAGTTGAGTCTGATTAATACTTTAAAAAGGTGGACATTGTATTTTTTGTTAATAAAAGATGTATCTTTCAAATATCATAGAAAACTGCAAAATAGGGAATAACTTATTTCCACGTTTTTTTTTTGGTTATATAAAAATTTAGGAATTGATTATGCTGTACTAGCTAGAACTAATTGTATGGCTTAAGTGAGATACCTTGTCAATGAATTCTTATGGTCTCAATCGCACTAATCTGAATGGAATATCTTCTTTAAAGACTTTACTCAATTATATTGACTTGATAGTCTAAGTCTATTCATTAGTCAAATTGTGCTTGGAAGACTTTGATTAAGCTAGTCTTCCTCTTGCTGCCTCATAGTAATTAGTTTTGGGGTGTAATGCTTTATACTTTTACTCTAGGAAACAACTATTAATTATGTGCAATCTTATCACCTATTACTGGATATTAAGAATTAATATTCGATAATATCTGAAATTTATCATAAAAATGTATAAAACTTTGCCTTAATTTTGTCAATAATTGAGCATCAACAATGTCAATTACTACATCAAGATAGGACTGTTTTACCCAGTACTTAATGCCAAATTCTCCATGAAACATTTTTTCTGTGGTCTTTTATCCTGTAAAGGTTTCCATAAGCAAAATGTCATAGTTATACACATCACCTTGCCTACAAACAATTCCTTCCAATCCATACTCTGCACATAAGGGGAGAAAAAACCCTCAAGGATAGACAATACAAAATAAAATTAAAAGCTAATTTTTTTTTTTTTTTAGTCTATGTAGATGCCCAATCTCATTTGGTATTCTACTTGCCAAAATAGGAATAATTCAATTATAGTTGCAAATTTTGAAAGCTATTATTGTACATCATATACTTTCTTTTTCTATTTTTTTTTTAAATCTTTTCACATAACCAATAACAATTTGATTACATTTACATAAGATATATTTCAAATGAATTTTCTCATATCAAACATACCTCGTAAATACTGTTAACAAGGTATGTCGCATATCGGTGTTAACGAGTGTTAAATGAGGTGAATCATAAATGAGGTGAATCATACCTTACAAACTGTTGAATCTAAGGTTTAACTCCTTAAGCATTGTCAAGTGCCTAATCTCTCTTGGTATATTTCCCTTGAAATTATTGTAACACCAGCATAGATGTAAAGCCTTCTCAAGGTCTATTAGCCTTTTGTATTCCCTGCAGTTCAAGCCAACATACAAATTTAGTGTTTTTTTTTTCATTCCTTTTTTTTTTTCTAATTTTCCTTACACACTAATAATTGTTACACCATACACACATATCAATATTTAAATTTAAATGAACTCACCTAAAGTTTAATCAAACCCATTTAATTTATTTTTTTTTTGGAATAATTCAAAAGTATAATCTCAACCAATGTGATATCTACTATTGTATCATAAACATTTTTCTTTTCCTAATTTTTTTTTTTGCTAGAATTTTGAGAGAATTATTAAGGTAAGGGTTCTTTGAATGATTATTAACTTTCTACATGCTCGTATTATGTTTAATGGGTGTTGTTGATATTGGTAATGTGAAATTAAATTGAGTGATGGTAGTGTGACTCCTTTGGTGATTCGAGGCATATGCTGATACTAGGTGAAAATTTGAAAATTTTAAATTTTTCTTGTGGTCATTAACATTTTATTTGTTTGGATAGATTATATTTATTGGCTTATGGATATTCTAGAGTAAGTGGAATATTGAAAGTTTGTGGAGGTTGTATGGTGATTATGAAGGGAGAGAAAGTTGTTTGAAATTTGTATAAGTTAATTGGAGATAATGTTAAGGGAATAAGTTAAGATAGAGCGTTGGGGATTTTATTAGACCCAAGCCCAATTATATAAGGTTGGCAAAGGAAAATAATAAAAGAGGTAAAATATTTAGTATATGAGTGACTATATATATTTGAATTGTTGACTCAATATTTCACAAATTGTGTTGTGGGACAGAATTTGATTACAATTGGTTACATTTTTAACTATTCTTTTTTGTCATATTCAGATTTTGTCACATCATAGTGTATAATTCTGTTCTCTTAGTATATCGCTGGGTTAATGTGATGTCTACCACTTGTTAGGTGGATTTTATATCCACTTTATAGATGTTTTTAGCTTAATTTTGTATTTGTTTCTTGAGATTTGTGAGCTTTAAACTTGTTAATTTTGTCTATTTTGTAGGTTTAATGCGAAATGTGGAGTTCCTTTGTGTAAGATGCATTTAGAGAAGTTCTGGCAAGTTGAAGCAAGTCTCTAGGCATCACAACACCCGAATCCCAACGTCGGTACGACAATCCCCAGCCAAAGCTAGCTCCTAGGCATTGCTACGCCCGAATTCTGGGCGTCGCTACACCCATCCTCTGCTAGCGCCGTGTTTAGCTAAACTCTAGGCGTCCCAACGCCCACAAAGCAGCATCGCTACGCCCTACACTTATTTTTCCCTAGACCTAGCTTAGTTCCCTAATAGAATTAGGAGTAGTGTGTGTGTAGTATTTAAGCAAGTTTTAGGTTTTAGTTTTTGGGAGATCTCTCTTTAGCTTTTTGGAGAGATAGAGTAGGCAAGACAAGGATTGATGTAAGGATTGGTGACAGCAAATCTAGGCTTCTACTCTGAGTTTTCTCTTTCTTCTCATCTATGTCTAGAATTTCGTCAATTCTATTTCATTTTTCTGTCATGAACTAATTACACCATCTAGGGTGAAGATGTAGCCTAGCTTATGACAAATTGTAAATTCTACAGATTTAATCAAAAGACCTTCTAATTAATTGTCTTCTTCATCTCCATGCTTACTGCTTCTTTTTGATTGGCAATTACATTAGATGAATTGATAATTGCAATAATATCGAGAGGTTAGTTATAGTTGAAGATCATAGGAATTAAGAACATAGATTCCACAAGGGATAGAGATATACCTTTATGGTTTATGTAGCTATTAAAAAGAACTATAGAATTAATTGAATTTCCAGATTACTCACAATTCACATAGGAATATAGTAGGTTCATAATTTGGGAATACATTTGTTTGACCTTGGGAAAGGCTAATGGATAATTTAGTGTTCTTGGCTAGAAATTAAGAAGATTGTCTTTGGTTAATGAAATAGAAGTAACAATTCGGACTAGCCACAGTGAAATCGAAACCCTGGATATTCTCTCTCTATATTTCTACACTTTTTTATAGTGATTGTTATTCATTTACTCTTTTGCATTTGATTATTGCTATAATTCAACTCATCAACTGTCTAGATAAAATTGGAATATGCCCAATTTTGGTACTTGGTAGCCACAATTTCCGTGGAACGATACTTTAACTCACATCTCTATTACTTGATTACGATATGTACATAGTTTTTATGTAACACCACTTGAAGAGAAAAAAAAAANAAAAAAAAAAAAAAAAAAAAAAGGTGCCACAAGATAAGATAGTAACGCCTTATTTTGAAGTTTTGCACTACGGTTAGAGAGAGCGATGTTTGCAAAAGAAGAGAATGAGATGTTGCAGAATTTTGAGTGAAAAAATTATTGTGAGTGAACGAGATTTTTGGGATTTAATTGGGATTTAGATTTGTCAAAGAAATTGAAAATAAAATTGTATTTGCTTAATTTTATTGGTGGATTTTTCTAATGCTTCTCCCATAGACTTGGGCAATTTGCAGAAGCATGTTGAATTCCTGTGTTTCAGTGTTAATTTTTATTTTTTGGTGATTTTCCTCCAAGTAACCAGTAAAACTAAGTTGGATATCAAATTGTATTTGGTGTGACATATCCTATGTTTTCCTTATTCATTAACGTAAAATGGTTTGAAGAATCATACCTCTGAGTTTGCTATCACAACATTCTTTCCAATTCTATTCAGATTTCATATTTTATTTATGTGTTGAAAGAATTATAAAAAGATATATATAATAATACTTAACTTAAAAAAAAAAAACATTTTTTTATTTTATATTTCAATACGACGAAAATAATCTCCCATTCTATTTTTTATGCAACCTTAATAGTTTTTTTTCTTTTTTCTTTAATTTATCATGCATGCAGGTGAATGTATCTTTTCCTATATATTAGGATTTTCTCAACACGCATTGTCTAATAATGTTGATGAGAATTATGAGATTCTGGAATCATCAACACCAATGTTCTTTATTATTAATTCCATTGCCGATGCTTATTATCTTTGATTTTGAGGTTTATTAATAAAAGATGCTTTTTTTTTTTGTTATAGCTTAGAATTAACCTAAAGTGTAATCACTCAAATATGATGGTTAAAATGAATTTGTAAGTGCAACATTTTCAAGGAGGAGACGTTGTAAAAGAATTTCGTACTAATTAAATTGAGGATCCTTCCCTTACATCTCTTAATTGATAACATTCCAAAATATATTGTAAAAGAATTTTAATTTTTGTACTACTTCATTTAATTAGTTAAATCCTAATGGCTTAATTCATATTTCATTCTGAAAAAAATAAAATGATTTTATTCACTATCTTTGACATTAATAACATCATATTTAAAAGGGTTGTTCAAATAAACATGTTTGTCATGTTTCCCTCAAACCTTTTAATGCAAATTTTAATTATCAACTGGCTGAAGTCACATCTTACTATTTCTGTCATTGTCGACTGGCATATGTGTTGAGGCAGAGAAACAAAGGTACCATTATATGACTATATAATAACGGTAGGGACACTCATATGATTTGAAATATTTCACGTGGCAATATGGGTTCAATTTTTATATATTAAGACAAGTACAATTGAACATTTGAACTAAGGAAAATACAATTAGACAAAACTTAAGTAAAGTTCTATAGGTACTGGTGGTGTTGTTCCTCAATTAAAATATAACATGTGTATTATTTTGTACACATCAACACTACCTCAACATCACCTATTATGTAATGTCTTTATCCCTTTCTTCTTCACCTTCTCCATCTCTCTTTCACGTTGGATTGCATCACTTCACCTTCTCCATCTCTCTTTCATGCTGGGTTGCATCACTTCACCTTCTCCATAATCACCACCGCATCTCTCAAAATAGTCCCACACTCAGTAATACGCTGGTTTTCACTTTTTTGAATCTTTCTTTCAATTCTTAGTAAACAGAATAATGCATTCAAAAGCTCAGTTGCCATTGAACACCACTGGACAAGTCCGGCACAGGCAAGGGCAAGGAGACGCCGGTAAGGCCAATTCCGGCGAAGACCACCTCAGGACGAACTCTGATACTGCCACTGCAAGTATTTTGATGTTTGATTAGAAATTAGTAACCAATTTTTTTTTAGAGGTTGATTTGGCCTTGCTCTGAATAGAATGCTGCACATTTATTTTTCCATTTTCCTTATTTGGGTTCATACATATGTTGGCATTCTATGTGTATATTAATGAACACATGATAAATGGTTTGGGCATTCTAAATTTTATTTGATGGCAACAACCTTTCAGTTAATGAATGCATTCCAAGTGTTTGATAGAATGTCTCAGTGAAGGAAATAACACTACGTTTATATTCTTGTTCTCTTGTTTTGACATCTGATAGCATGTGTTGGCTGTATATCGTTCTCTTGTTTTGCATTTTAGTTTGATTTTGGAATCAGACTAATATATATAAAAAATTCAGGAAGAATTAGATGAAGCATTCTAGCATACAGAGAACATGACATACTTAGTGGCAAAGATGGTTTTGTAATCAACACAATTTACTACTTTAAGGATTACATAAAAATTGATAACTTAGTCTTGTACAGATTCTACTCTATGATATATTTTTAGTGCTTGTGGAGTAGCAAATTAGTGTGTGTGGGACCTTTTAAATTCTTCTAATTATCCATTCAGAAAAAACTGCAAAGACTAAAGTTTAGAATCGAATCTAAATGAACAGATGGTAAACTCAAACACTAATTAGAATCATCAGCTAAAAGGTTCTATTAGATACTTGTGAGGGCACGTATACTCTCTTCTAGAAATTTATAAACCTCATTGTCTTTGTCTTTTTGTCCAAATGAATGTAAAAACAACTGGATATTTCAAAACTTTGGTAGAAGTGATTTGCAATTTCCTTAATAAAATGATTGTCACTGTATTATTTACACCTTGAGGTGGTGTTTTGGGATGTATAGACAATAAAGAGGATGCATTTTGTAACCAGCAATGGATATTTATTAATTTTTAACATTGTGGCTTTTGTCATTGCCCATCCATGTTTATAAGAACTTGTAACTTTTAAATATCTTNAAACCTCGTTGTCTTTGTCTTTTTGTCCAAATGAATGTAAAAACAACTAGATATTTCAAAACTTTGGTAGAAGTGATTTGCAATTTCCTTAATAAAATGATTGTGACTGTATTATTTACACCTTGAGATGGTGTTTTGGGATGTATAGACAATAAAGAGGATGCATTTTGTAACCAGCAATGGATATTTATTAATTTTTAACATTGTGGCTTTTGTCATTGCCCATCCATGTTTATAAGAACTTGTAACTTTTAAATATCTTATAGCGACAGTTTCTAAATTCTAGAAGCTTAATTTTGCAGGAAAATAATATGGAGCAGCTTCCAATGCAAGACATCAAATTTTAACAAGGGATGAGGACAAAAGTTGCTGCAATGGGCATTCTCTCAAGCCAAGACATGATTTCAACTAGTTTTTGTATAGGCCTATTTGATGTTCAATTGATAGATGAAGATCAACTATTTTGTCATTTTGTTACAATTTCTAAACTTTGTTTGCTAGTCCAAAAGAATTTAAGTAGTTTTACAGCTTTATTGGTTTGCTTAAGTCTAGTTCAATGATTCTACATTTTTTATAGTATATGTTTTTGACAGGTTTACATATTGTGATCTGCAATGATAATCATAAATTGTTATTTATAAGTGTTCCTCATAAATCATCAGTAAGCAATATGATTCTAAAATTCATGGTATATAAAGTCCATTATTTCTGAGTTATTAATCATGCAAGAGGAAAAATTCATCATATCAAAATTGAGAGAATATTATTTACAGCGTGTAGATGTCAATGGTTTTGATAGAATTTCACTTATCTTATTATCCCAAAAGTAATGGGCCAAAATGGGAGGAAAAGGAACCACTAAGAGAGTTGCATATGAAGTTTCAGCAACTTCTATACTGGGAGAAAGAAATAAGACTATACATAGAATAGTTAAGGATTAGAGAACAAGGTTACATCATAGAATAGTTATGGATTACAGAACAAGGTTACATCATATATTGAAATTGGCCCACTTTGCAATCACTTTCTTCTGGTCTTCGCCAAGAAAAGACATCTTTGAGCCGAGCACTTATTTGGAAACAGGCTAATGAACAAGGATGTTAGTATTGAAGAAACCCACCAAAAGTGGCGGAATTGCACCAACAATAGCCCCCACCCATGTATTCACTTGATGAACCTGCTTCAATGGTGTATACACGAATGCATACAAAATCAGATTGGAAGCCGCAAGCTCAGCAGCTAACATGTTAGCCTGTAATATTAGCCTTCCTCTTAGAGGAAATTAAACATTTGGAAAAATGTAATTTCAAAGCTTTACAGTAAATTAACGCCCAAACAAAAAAGTATGCAAACTCATTTGGCTACCTCGGTTGCTAGCGGAGCTGTACCAGCTAAACCAACAGATGATGCCCAGCTGAGAGCATGAGGTATTGTAATGCGACCAGATGGTAGCGGCCTCTGACTTGTTCTCCTCATTTTAGAATCATTGCTTTTCTCAAACACCTATCCAACATAATAAATAGATTTAATTTCACTAGAATCAGCCCTCACTGACATTCTCAAAATATAAAAAGATCACACGTTAGATATGAATAAATGCACATCATCCAATTCTCCTAACAATAACATAAATAAAGAGTTTTATCAAGAAAACACAGATAGAAGAGAAACATACCTGAGAGTTTGAAGAATATCCTATGTTGTCCTTATTCATTAACGTAAAATGGTTTGAAGAATCATACCTCTGAGTTTGCTATCACAACATTCTTTCCAATTCTAACAATTTTGTCAATGATGCAATCTCTGCAGATATATGAGTTTGAGTGGCTGCAAGAACCTGTGACAGAAGAAGCAGGCATTCTAGAGTGGGTTTGAGAAATTTAGCATTAAGCATTTGTTTATTTAATGATGGGATATTCATATACCTCGACATAGCCATCTCCAAAGGCGACTCCAATGCCAGAGGTGTAAGCATGAGCAATATGCCTGTTGAGTGATGCTGAGTTGAACTGAGTGAGAATGTACACTTTGTTGATCACACTGTTGATGCAATTACTCATTGGCACATCAATCAGCCTGTATGCACCTCCAATTGGAACCTACCATAGGAAGAAGCACTAGACAAAATCACCAACACATATATCACTCTTACACTACCTGCCCTATAACTCTTTCCTACATTAGTTTAGCTGAAATTATATTGAGAAGATATAATTTTATTATTATGGTAGTTTAACAATACGGCTACTTCATATGACAAATAAAAATAAGTGACTTGTGACATAAAAGACTTTATTAGTTACTCGGAAAACTTTCAAGCATGGAAAGAAAAATACTTACCTTAAAAAACTTGTAAACAAACTCAAACAGATGCTCTGGGATTTCTAGGTTCATTCAAAAACTTGATTTTGATCTTCTTGAGTGCAGCTAAGACATCTTTGATATTTCTCCTTTCATTTGGAGAATCTGCTGAACAATCCAATGCTAACCCCATGATTGATAATAAGCAGTCCTTCTTAACAGCTAATTGTCCTTTGTCTTCTGTCAACAGTTGGCCACCAATAAAATCAATTATTGCATGAGGGTACGAATCTTTCACCCAGTGCTTGATGCTATATTCTCCATGGAACGTTTCATCTGTGGGCTTCTTTCCAGTAAAGGTTTCCATAAGCAAAATACCATAGCTATATACATCACCTTGCCTAGAAACACTTCCTTCAAGTCCATACTCTGCATGTAAAGGGAAAAAAAATCTTAAGATATTTGATATTATGATATGAACTTCAAAAATGTTTCGATATATTAGAAATATTTATACAACATGATATATTTGCAAGAAACGAAAAAGTTAGTTGAAAATGATTTAGAAACATCACCTGGAGCCATATAACCCATTGTAGCTAGTGTCATAGTGTGTGTCAAGGAATCTCCACCCAAGAGCTTTGCAANGAAAAAAAATCTTAAGATATTTGATATTATGATATGAACTTCAAAAATGCTTCGATATATTAGAAATATTTATACAACATGATATATTTGCAAGAAACGAAAAAGTTAGTTGAAAATGATTTAGAAACATCACCTGGAGCCATATAACCCATTGTAGCTAGTGTCATAGTGTGTGTCAAGGAATCTCCACCCAAGAGCTTTGCAATGCCAAAATCAGTCACATGTGCAATCATATCTTGATCTAGTAATACGTTATTGGGTTTTAAATCACAATGCACAATTGGTATAGAACAACCATGATGTAGATAATCCAATGCTGCTGCAACATCAATCATTATGTTCAACCTTTGCACTATACTCAACCCACGATTGTCGGAGTATAACCACCTCTCTAAACTCCCGTTAGGCATGTAACTCAAAACCAATGCCTTGAAGTCAATATCATTACTGCAACTGCTAATGACTTTTATAAGATTTCGATGGCGGACATTTCTTAGCACTTCACATTCAGAATCAAAGCTTCTAAATCCTCCTTCAAGCTCCAAATTGAAAACTTTTACTGCAACATTCATCCCGTCGTCAAGTATTCCTTTATATACTTTTCCAAAGCTCCCTATACCAAGTAAATTGACATCACTAAACTGATTTGTAGCTTGCCGAAGTTCATAATATGAAATTCTTCTCCATGTTGTCACTGTTGAATCTTTCTCTAGGTTGGACGACCCGCTGTGATTTTTGCATTTTAGCACATATAAGAAAGTCAATATAAACACTAATGTGGCAAACGCAGTGGGCAAAACAATTTTCAACACAATTGCAGTAGTTTTTGGGGATTTGCTAGATGCAGTACTTTTGCATTTTGGGACTTGCAAGTGTGGAGCACCACAAAGTCCTTCATTCCCCATGAATGATTGAGAAGACAAGTTTCTAAAAGGCCCACCACTAGGTATCTCTCCTTCTAATTTATTGAAAGAAACATTGAAAACCTTCAAATGCACAAGTCCCTCTAAAGACTTGGGTATAACACCAGATAAATTGTTTTCTGATAAATAAAGTTCTTCCAAACTCACCAAACTTCCAAAAGATTCAGGGATAGGTCCTTCCAATTTATTTCGTTGCAAGTCAAGATGACTTAAATCTTGAAGTCCTCCCATGGTGCTTGGAATGTTACTTGATAACTGATTATCTGATAAATAAAGCTCTGTCAAAACTCTTAAATTTCCAATACCTAGTGGGAGAGATCCTATTAGCTCATTTGAGGACAAGCTTACATATAATAAATCTGTGAGGCCCAGCAAACCAGAAGGTATTGTCGAGTTCAACTTATTACCAGGGAGTGAAAACTTCCTCAATAGTGTAAGGTTACTCAAGCAAGTAGGTATTGGTCCGGAAAAACTGTTAACACCCAGGTCTATTAACCACAAGCTCTTGAGTTGACATATTACACGTGGAAGAAGTCCTTCTAACATGTTCCCATAAAGAGAAAGAGATTGTAACTCTTGTAACTTCCCTATTCCAGTTGGAATCGTTCCAGTCAGTTGATTTCCACCAAGGCCAAGGTATATTAAGCCACTTAAGTTGCCAATATTTGGTGGAATGCTACCCCTCATTCCACAATTCCCAAATCCCAAGTGCTCTAGAGAAGTGGAGAGATTGCCAATGGACATTGGAAGGATGGAGTTCAAAGGATTTATTGCGAAGGATACTATTCTTAGATAGTTAGTACTACTTAAAGAATTTATGATATTCAACTCTGGATTGGAAGGGTCAGAAGTCAAATTATTCGATTCAAGGTTAAGCCATTTTAGCTTCCTTAAATTATCAAATATGTCTGGAATGTAGCCAAAAAATGAATTGTTTGACAAGTCTAGTTGAGTGAGCAAAGAAGCATTGGAAATAGAACTTGGGATTTTTCCACTGAGATAATTACAAGCTAACAATAATCTCTGAAGATTTAGAGCCACGAAGCCTGAGGTTAATGGTAGACTGCCTGAGAGTTGATTTAATGGTAGGAAAATTTCTATTATTGTAGAAATATTAAAAATTTCTGGTGGAATTTGGCCACTTAGGTTGGCAGCTTCGAGATTCAAAACTTCTAGATTATATAAATTTCTAATCTCGTTTGGTATTGTACCTGTCATATATAATTGAAATATTTCTATCACATTTCAAAATTTGAAAGCCTTGTGTACATCAATAATAAATCCAAGATATCCACATTTTTAGACATTTCATGTCTCTTTCAAAAGATTTTTCTCATTTCAAACATATAAATTTCAATTAAAAAAATGAATATTTGATTCTATCCCAGGGTAATATGTATCCTTGTATTTCAAATATCAGAGTAAACAAGGTTATTTGTAAATTAAAGGAATGAATCATACCTTGCAAATTGTTGTAGCCAAGGTATAAAGAATAAAGCATTGTCAAGTTTCCAATCTCTCTCGGTATATTTCCCTTGAAACTATTGTGATATAATGTCAAAAGTCGTAGCTGCTTACAATTAAACAAGCTAACTGGAATTTCTCCAACGAACTGGTTCTCTTCTAAGCTAAACTCCTCCAATTTAGGAAGGTAATAGAAGATATTTTCGGGGACTTCACCAGAAAGGTTGTTTTTTCCGAGATCGATAAGTTGAAGCGATGATATGTTGAAAACAGAGCTTGGGATAGAGCCTGAGATTTGGTTATCATAAACGGTCACCCATTGTAATGCAGGGGCATTGAAGAAGTTGGAGGGTAGAAAACCCCAGAGTTTGTTACCATTAAGATCAAGTATTTGCAGTGAAGTTAGGTTGAATAAGGAGGGTGTGATCTTACCTGTGAAACTGTTATAGGCTAACAACAACTGTTCAAGTTTCGGTAAGAACACAAACCATGATGGGATATCCCCACTGAAATTGTTGAACTGTAGGTCAATGAATTTCACTCTACGTAACCGAGCCAATTCACTAGGAAGGGAACCATGAAACGTATTGTTGAAAAGATCTAGATTAGAAAGGAAGGACAGGTTCCCCAGATGAGGAGGAATGGTACCAACAAGATTCATGTGAGAGAGATTTAGGGCAGTAACTCTAAGGTGGGAAGAAGCACAAGTGATGCCAAACCAATTGCAAACAGGGGTTTTAACTGACCAGTTTTTGGCAAGGAAATTATTGGGGTCATAAGTGATATGGTCTTTGAAGGCAAGAAGAGAAGACTGGTCGGTGTTAATGTTGAGGACTTGAAGCACAGCAACACTAGTAGGAGCCATAAAACAGTAGAGCACAAGCAACAGAGTTGGAACAAAGAGGAAGTGAACTCCGTTGAGTTGGGAGTTCATGATGACCTTTTAGTGAAGAGATAGACAACAGAAAGTTGGAATCTAATGGTTTCTGAAATTATGAGATAGCATGCCACATGACTGACTTGAGTATAAATAGGCGGAGCTAAAGGTGATCCTTTCCTACTTTTATGTTTGTCCTAAAACAAGTATCTCTAACAACAATATCTAATTCTCACACCTACACAGTATTCCAATTTCAGTAATAATAATAGAATGTGTGTGGTTCTATTGGCACTTTATTAGTGGGCATTATCGCCAGCAAATAATGTACTATGATTTATTATCTCGTATTGAAATAATGTTAGAATATCATATTATCATTTCAATAGGAGCCGCAATGACATTAATAAATCATAAGGACTGAATAATCTGGACATAAGATTAAGGGCACTGCTAGTGCTATTAATAAAAAATACGACAAGATAATAACTTTTGACTTTTGAGTACAAATTTCTCCAATTGACGTCTTAACATAGAAAGGTGGTTCCCATATTCTTGACAAATGTTTTACGTTTTGTAGACTTCTAAGATTTGCTTTATAATGACCATAAAAATAAAAGTGAGAGTATATAAATAAAAATAAACAATATAATATACGAAGATACGAATCTTATGTGTTTTATATATAATAACAAAATTGTTTTCAGCTTTGAAATTTAAAACTTACATAACAAATACATGTTTAGTTTAGTTAGTGCTCGTGAAAAGAGTATATCATATATAAACTAATAACTTAGATACATTAATTTCTACTAATAAGTGAGAGATCTTAAGTTCAAAGGTATTATTGTACTAAATCATATCTTACTAATTCTCACTAATAAATTAGTCCCGAAGAAAATATTTACTATAAAATAATTCTTCAATCATAAAGATTTCTAATAAATTGGTATAAATATTATTAATTGAAAAACTATTTTGTAATAAATATTTATGTGCATTATAGAAATCAATTTTTAAAAAAATCTTGATGATTTGATTAAAAGATTATTTTATAATAAAAATTTTTTTAAAGGCTAATTTATAAAAAATTGCTTATATAAAAAAATTTATAAAAATTTAAATTTTTTAATATCTGTGGAAATTAATTTGATGTGAGTAAGCTGCACGGAAGTCAAATTCGTGTTACACGTTTTTAACTCCATCATGTATAATTACTTGCTTGGAAGTTGGAAAAACTGACTTTGGATTTGTTTGCAGTGGAGGAGCCAATAGCTAGTAAATTCACTTAATCAATTATGATACTTTTGACAAAAAAAAAAAAGAAAAAAACTTGGGATACTTTTTGCGGTTTCTGATTGGTAGCTAGTAAGTTATTTTATGATTTTTTACCCTCAGCTTCCTTTAACACCATTGATTGTTTGATGAAAATTGCAGCCCATTATGCATATTTCTGTGAACTAATCACATGACATTATCTTTGTGCTTGATGCATCATCGTTCACTATTATCAATGTTTATTGGACTAATCTTAGTCCAAGTGAGATGATAGTTTGGAAGTTGTGCCTGACATAATGCCTAATTAACTATCTCTACATAATTGCACTTTAGTCTTCACTTTAGCTTCTAAAGTGGAGCATGTCTCATACACTATTGGTCACTGTAAATTTTACTGATCTAACTTGAAAGTAAATGTGTAATTACAATTTTTATCCATTGTTCAGTCAACATGTTAATTACAATTCACTTCTTCATACAGATGGGTTTATTGTCTTCACTTTGTGTCAAAAGATTTTTTGTTTTGTTTTTCTTTTCCCTGGATCACCTTTCTCTTAAAATTATGTTTGCAATAGAAAATGGTGGAAATTAAGAATATAAAATGTGTAATATATAATTATGTGTAATGTTTCGATATATTTCACATTTTTATTCCACTTTTTACAAATCCATTCCTCCAATACTCCAATGCATGCTTTTATTGCGTAAAACAACATATCTCAGAAGTAATAAAAAAGGCTACGTGTACATTTATTAACAGTTACTATACAAACTCTAAGCTAAAAATATAACAGATTTGCAATTTGCTAATTATGAAACTGATTCTGCAGCAAGCTAACTTTCAAGCTTAATTCTCATTGAAAGCCTTTCTATTGTTTTCACTCAAATTAGGGAAATGAATGAAGAAGTGCAGGTCTTAAGCGCTCAAACTGGATGACTGAGACTCCTCTGAATAATGCTTGATGAACTGGTGCACTATCTGAATAAAATACACAAGGAGAGCAAGAAAGCATGCTAACACACAAAAGAAAAAGAGGCCCCAAAAGTTTTTAAACTGAAGCCGGTTTATTTCTTGCTTTGCACCTTCTGTGCTGCAAGCACTTTGCCTCGCCAATATTTGTCTTGAATTCGCTGGAGTTCCCCATTCTGAGAGCTTTAGAATGGCAGTTGACAAATCAACCAGAGAAGGTGTTCTAAGGCTCTCTTCTTTCTCATTAAGTAACGTGAAAACCTGCAGATCTATGCACCTCTAGAACATGAAGTGAACAATGGTAAGAGCTTGTTCACAATAATCACATACATATTTCTGGCTTCTCATATTTGAAAACTATATTATTTGTGTGTGCTAATTTTTGTTCACAAAGTAATATTTTAATTACGTGAGAGCAAGCTCTAAACATTCTTATATATGGATCACTATATGGAATAGTCATAGGCCCTTCTAAATTTGAAAATAGATTTATTTCTATTTATACCTCTATTAATCTATTTATATACACAAATGGAGTTTCAACCACTCTTAGTTTGAAAAAATTAGTCTTTCACATATCATGATCTTTCCTGCCAATAAAGAAAAGATAATGTTTTCATCTTTTCCAAATGAATGAAGATGAGTTAAGTTGGATAATGATTATCAAACAACTCAGACAGTGGTAAGCTGACATAGGAAATAGTAATATATGGTATCACCATAGGATAATTACAACTTGTTCTCTAGGTGAGTTCCTGAAATCATCATATTTTCCGACACTCTAGGATCCAAATAACTGTTCCCACAATAAGAAAAAATAAACCAATGACATACCACATCATTAGAGTGAAGGGGCTCAAAAGGGCCCTGGCATTAGAGTTAAACTTTTTGATTGAAGCCACTACTACAACCGAACCAGACTCAATATATGGCTGAATGAAATCCATGATCCTTGTCCAGTTAGTGGTGATTGAAATGTCACCAACCAAGCATCATAGACAGCGAAGAATCCATAAATAATTCAATGAGGATTAAACTACAAAAATAGGGCTCTAAAAAATTATCAAAGTAATTTGGTAAAAAATTTTGAAATGTAGAACCAGTGCCCCATAAATCCGTGGCTGATCCCTAAGGGTCTGTTTGAGAGTTTCTTTGGAGGGGAAAGGAGAGGAAAGGGAGGGAAAGGAAGGGAAAGGAAGGGAAAGGGAGAGATTTTCCTCTCATTTGTTTGGATGATTAAAATGAGCAAAAAGAGATAATAAGAAAGGAAAAGTTATATTGTAAAGTATTTTTACTAATTTACCATTTATTATTAAAAAAGACATTTAATATAAAATTAAATAATATAATATACTTTTTTTCTTTTTCTCTCTTGTATCTCTCGTATTTCTTTCTCTCTCTCTCTAAAATTAAATAATATAACAAATCTTGTCTCTCTCATATTTTTTATTATTTTATTTTATTTTTTGGTAGAATTTATTATTTTACATTTGTTGTTAGGTGAATACATGTGATTATAAAAAGTCACAGCCATGCTTTGACCTTTCCTTTCCATCAAAAGCCTTTATCCTTCGAAGGCTTAGATTTTTGCCATCTTGCATTGCACCTTGTGCCAAAACTGAGAACTAGGACATAGGGGAGTGCAGGGGTAAAAGCGGACAGCATGTTTCTTGCCTCTCCAAACCCCCCAATTTGGGGAGTTAAAATTTGTGAATGAAAAAGGAGTGTAGGGGTTAGAGTTTAACCCTCCCCTTTCAAACAAAAACTTCCAAACAAGGGAGTAGATTTTCTCATTTCTCTATTTTTTTTTCCTTTCCCCCCAAAATAAACTCCCAAACAAACTCTAAAAGGAAGAAACCCAAAAGCATGAATAAAGGAAACAACACATAAATGCATTAACAAGAAGTTGACTTCATATTGCATGCTTACACCTGTTGTGACCATATGCAGGACCTCATATGAATTTATATAAAATGACAAAACTATCCACCCTTACCCTTTATCAAACACAAACCCTATGCCCCAACTCTCTCTCTGTCCCTCTACCATGACCACACTCGTCTCCGACGAGCTTCGCCGGTGTCACTGCCACATTCCAGTGTCACCGCCACTACCACCATCTCCGGCGAGCTGAGCTATTATGTTTTGGCTGCTGCCTTATTTATTTTTTCCTTATTAATGTTTTAGAGTGGAGCTTTTATGCACTTTATTTTTTTAATTTATTACATTGTTGTCGGTGCTGACCATCCGATCAATTTAGCCAAATTAACACTTCTAATGGAATAAAGGTTGATATAAAGATCTTCGATTAAAAATTAAAAAGTAAACTGAAGCTAATAGTGAAGGAGCTTTAGAATAACTCAAAAATCTGATTTTGATCTTCTTCAGTGCAGTTAATACATCTTTTTATATTTATCTTAATTTGTTGCGGGATATATCCTATGCTACCTCGACGATGGATCACAAACGTCCTTTCTTAATAGCTAATTAAGTGCTCCCTATCTTCTCTCAACAATATTAATTACTGCATTAACAAGTTACAACTCTTTCATCTACTGCTTACATGATAAACTCTCACAAAAACATTTTATATGGGACTTCTTCACATTCGCAAACTATCTAATTGTACTTTCAAAACTGCAAAGGTCACTCTTATTNGGACACCGGTGGGTAACCAAAAAAAATACATCTTTTTATACTTTCAAAACTGCAAAGGTCACTCTTATTTATTTATTTTTATTTTAAAAAAAAAATCTAAACGACTGCAATGGTTATTTATCAAATCCTGCAACCAAGACTAAGTATGTTTATTTACCTAATCTTTGTTGAAGTTTAACAAAAGTATACTGATATTCTTTGTTATTTTTAAAATTTACATTCATCTGACTTATTTTAATGTTTTAGCAAAATATAAAGAAGAAGTTTTTCTGTTGAATTAAAATTGAAATTAGAAATCATATAAGAAAATTGAAATTAAAAGAGGTGTATGTTAATATATAAAAAAAATTAAGAATTTATGTAATTTTTTTTTTTTATAACCTAGGAACTTGGATCTGTCACCAATATTTAGATAGAGCCAGACTTACTAAATATAGGGTAAATCATCCTTGCTTCAGAGGTCCTATACTCTCTTATTGTTAATTGAGCATTATAACCAACTGATCTACAACTTAATTGATAGAATTTATTTATTATTTAGTATCATTATATATTTGCTTAAATAATAATACAAAAGTTTAAACTCACAACCTCTAACAAATTACTTAAATTAATTACCACAAAATCACATCTAAGTACTAAAAATTTCTATATTTCCATCTAATTTTATATGACATTCATTTATTCTCTTTTTACTAACATGTTTAGTGTCCTTTTCTTTTTCTTAAGAAAGTTCAAGACCCTTTTCATTAAATATCAGAAACGTTCGAGGCTCATGTAGACACCCTTTATCATACTATTGGCTGATACCGAAAGCAAATTCTTTGTATTGGCCTGAGTAATGCCTAATAATTAAATTAAAATGATTTAGCAATCTACACATACAATATAACTAGCTACAAGCTTGTGCTCATATCTCTCTCATGACGATATGTCCTATAATATTTCAAGCTTTGCTCAGAAGAAAAAGGAACGACATCGTCTTTTACATATACGACACAGATTAGCAGAGTGCGGGCAGCTGTCCTTAGTTGTTGCACGGGCACGGTACTAAGACACCACAGCAAGAAAAACACAGCCTAAACCGCTGTCGTTTCTTTCTGTTGTGACGTCCTCCTCAGTTGATCTCTAGCTTCTACTTAAAGAAACAGCAAAGCACCCAAATCAAACACCCCGCTCCCACTTCACCCACAGATAGAAGTAGCCAAAGTTCCAGTCTTGTTTCTTCGTAGATGTGAAAATTGTCAATTCAAACTACGAAGAAACTGACATAGATGCTGATTATATGAAAATCTACTCTGACAGCGCAGCTAATTGTTATACGCTGTGGTATAAAGGTTATCAGAGAACATACGAATCGCACTACTTCACCGTTGGGGGACCTGGTGGCCAATGTGGTGCTTGATTGCATTGAGAGTTATGTTCAATTTGCAGTTTCCTGTTGGTATAAACGAAAGTTACATAGCTTTATATAATTATCAACATTGAATTCAGAAGTTGTCTTTTTTTCTTTTTTAAACGGCAAGGGTATCCTCATGCCAGTTTTCGCGTACTGAGACTAAGTTTTATTTTAAGGTGATTTTAAGGGTGCACCCCCAATATTGGCCTGGTATATTCAAAGAAAAATTCCTAATAAATGCTAGCCTTAAAATTTAAACATTGACTAGCTTAAAATTCAAAAGTTAGTCAATAGAGTAATTATCTTACCATGTCCGTTTGATATGGCATCTCTTATCATACACGTCCATTCCATATCACATTAATTAAAATTTACTTGCTCTTACTCATGATTGACAGTCACTTAAAATTCTGGTGTCCCTAATGAAAATACTCTTGTGAAATATTGGACTAATAAGATATTGGTCCAAGCGCACTGGCAATCGACTACAATAATATTGACACAACATGAACAATTTTTGTTGAATAATGTGAACGACAATTGGCCATTGACTGTGTAATATTCGAACAACTACTGCTAAAAGTAATTTATGGCGGAAAGGCCTTCAGAGAATCTTTTTGGAGGGGGTAAATTGCACTTATTCACCCTTATCTATTATCCATTGCAGTGACGATTATTCTCCCTCAAATTTTGATGTGAGCTTGTATTGCTGCTGCTAATCTATTTGTAAAAGAAGTTGAGAAGCAAACTGCAGTTGGAGAAATAGATTAAGGTGGAAGAATACAATCTTCTTTTATGCCTCTATGAATGATTGTTAATGAGTTTATAGATTCTTTGTAACAGGCAAGGCTTCCTACATAACTTTTCCTTCATTTCTTTCTTTTGATAGGTATAGACAGTGCTGTTCAAACTCTACTAATTAAATTCGAGCATGTACTGTCCTTTCTTTCTTCCATGCCTTCATTATTTCCTGTTCCAAGGGTAGTGCATTGCTACAGAATTTATCTTCAATGAGGAAGCTTGATCCTGATAAAACATCTTAGTATTTCTATTTCATTTGGAATCTAAACCAGTTTTCTGGTTTCCCTATAGTGCAATGTTTAGTTCTGAATTTCATGCTTTCTAATGGTAGTCTTCTGCATGCTTTTAATTTATTCTTTATTTGTTATCTTTATTATTTTAAAAGTACACAAAAAAAAAAAAGGTCAAATTCCCTCTGGCTACACTTCCTGGTTTTCTCTTATTAACAACGCTTTGGATTATGTTTAGTTTCATGGCAATTAGAATTGGAAGAGAATGCTGAAAGCTTCAGAACTGGGTGTTTTCTAATTCCTAATACAAGTATGCTTGAGTTTAGGAAATTCAATTTGCTGCTACAAGCTGATCCACGAAGACAGTTATATGTTCAAAAATTTATCTCTGGGATAAAGCTACATCTGCTGTACTGCTTCTTTCTCTCTCTTTGTTTGTCTGTTGCTGCACATAAATCTCAAGCACAGAGATTTATATAGATGAGAGTGAACTCTAATACTATGAGTGACACGCTTTTTGGAGAAAACAATAGGATTGATATGGGCCACGTCTCTACTACCTCTAATGTTTGTGGGTATTGGCACAGAAAATAATATGATTAAATGTTTTTCCTTTTAAGCTGCTGCTGTCTGTAGTTTTGGGCAATGAAAAAATGGGGAAACTGTACAGCATTAACACAACTAGTTGGTGAATCATATGGCTCTCTCAAAGGGTTTTTATGGCTAAAGCATTAGTGTCCAATTCTAATATGTATAAACCTACATTCATCAGTCTTGACAAACTATAGGCCAAAATAAGTTAGGAAATCAATTTGTGAACTGTGTAGTAATTCTCATTGTCATATANAAACAATAGGATTGATATGGGCCACGTCTCTACTACCTCTAATGTTTGTGGGTATTGGCACAGAAAATAATATGATTAAATGTTTTTCCTTTCAAGCTGCTGCTGTCTGTAGTTTTGGGCAATGAAAAAAATGGGGAAACTGTACAGCATTAACACAACTAGTTGGTGAATCATATGGCTCTCTCAAAGGGTTTTTATGGCTAAAGCATTAGTGTCCAATTCTAATATGTATAAACCTACATTCATCAGTCTTGACAAACTATAGGCCAAAATAAGTTAGGAAATCAATTTGTGAACTGTGTAGTAATTCTCATTGTCATATAAGAAGAAAGTTTTTATTCCTTTTATCAATATAGAAACACTTCAATATCTTGGGAACAAAATTTTAAAACGGATGCTATGGAATTATATCTCCATCATTAATAACTTCTAGGGGTTTAGAAAAGCATGCAATTTAACTTCTAAAGTATTCTTTAGATGAGTTGGTGTTGAAAATAATATAAAATATTTCTTTTATCTAGTTCATGCAATTTATATTGCCATTTATGGTAAACTTGTAGCTTATAAATATGTATTTTTGAATTTGTCTGCTAACCATCATAGGATAAGAAATAACTAATCCAGTTGTATCCTAAATAAAATAAATTACATTCCATTCACCAAACAATCTCACCAACCCCAACTAGCACAAGATTGGAACATAACAGTTTTCACAAACTATCAGAGGATAAGATGTAACTGATACAACTGTACCCTGAATTAGAGATAATACACCGCATTCACCAAATAAATTCACCAACCCCAACCCCAACCCCAACCACCACCAGAGTGGAACATAAGAGTTCCTACTAACCATCAGAGGATACGATATAACTGATCCAGCTATACCCTAAATTAGAAATAATGCACCACATTCACCAAACAGCCTCACCAACTACAACAACTAGAGGATAAGAGCATATCAGTTCCTGCTGTACCCTAATGGGGCTACCAACACACACAAATTAATTGGACTGTCATTTTATCTTCCATCTGTATTAAGACGTGGCGTTTATCAAAAAAAATTTCCCACTAACCTCAAGGGGATAAGAACTTCTCTGCCTGTTCCACTACCATCAATATAAACCTTTTTTGTAGGGTTTTTTTTTCACAAAACATCACCTTCATTCTCTTGAAATCAGGCATGGTGGACTCAAAGGATGATAATGACTCGGAGGAGGATAAGATTGAAGTTATCAAACCAAATTTTCTTCACTACATGTATCTTCCTGTAGAAGAAGCTGTAAGTCAAAGGTATATAACTCAATTTCTCTGTCTCTTCCAATCTTTTAACAGTTTATCCAAACAACTTAAGGCTAGTTTTGCAGGAGGAATGAGTATACCATGATGCAACCCTCAATACAAAGTGGAACTGTTCAGATTGGCCTATTCAAAGTAAGTTCCTCATAACTATGCCTAATTGATATCCAAACTTATATTATGGCCAAGAAAATATCAAGTTAACTCTATAAAATTCTCTATATCTTTTTATAACATAAAAGTTGAAAAGAAAACAAAAGGAATTAAAGAAAGGTCTTATGTTTGTGTACCACATTTACTTCATTTCAAAGTTTTGTTTTGTGTCAAAAACTTTAAGCATAGGAAACCAAAGTCTTCTTAGGTTTATAGACCTAACTGGCATTAAGATTTAACACAATTTTTGTCTTGTGAAAGTATGAACTGTACTTAAATTCTACCTGTAGAAACTATTTATATATTATGTGGTATGTAAAATGAGAATTGATGTTTGCACATCTAGTGTAACTGATGCAGAAAATTTGAGCAGGGGGATGAAGTTTAAATGAAGTATATTTCTTCAGCTTGTTTGAATTAGTATATCCTAACCACCTTGGCTTCTTGATATGCAGTTTTAGAGACTTCTGAACGTCTGCACTCAATGAACATAGCATTTGGTTGCTCTCAGATCCATTGCGACAGTATCAAAATAACTTGTAATTAAGTGGTATTGGTTATTTTCAGGGTTTCTAGTTTTTGTTATAGAATTCATAGTCATAACCTAAAGTATCAAAAGAATGAAGTATTGTGATAGTTCAATGTGTTCGGTTTTAATTTGATATCCTTTACAATAGGGGAAACAGAGAGAACATGAGATTTGTTTAGCTGCTATGGCAGAGTGTTAGAGAAATATTTTAAGTTAAAATATTGAAGTATGCCACTATGATTGTGCTTGTGATTGTTTTATAAGAAATAAATTGAGAAAACCATATACGACAATGCAAATATGTATATATCCATTTCTTTAATTTATTCAGAAGCAATTCATTTTGAAGTTATAAAATAATTCTATACTTGTATCTTTAAATGACAACAATTTTCATGTTATGGTGCTAAGTAGTATAGAGAATAGATCCAATGGTAAAAGCAACCACTCCTCCTTCAATTATACAAATCTCTATCACACTCTTATCTTGTTAATTTGGTACAATACTAGAGTTAAATATTACTGTAATTTCTATAACATGGTACATGATTTACCAAGGATACTCAACATATCATAGTTCTTTTGGGCTTATACTTAAAGTGTTTTACTCTTAAACTCTTTCTATTTTCACCTATACAAATGTACGAGATATGTGCAACTGCTTGCATGCAGAAAAATTACACATAATAAACTTTGCCGCTTGCAGACAGAAAGCAACGATGTTTTGCAGTTTGTAGATACCACTACTCATGATGGACTATTAGAGAACATGGTTTCTAATGTTAATTAACATTTGTGAACGTTCCACTTTATGCTAAGGCTCATTTTGTTCCTAGGATAGTGATTTCATTCTTGCCTCCATTTTAAAGGAAAGGGAGTTCCTATGTTTATGAGGAAGAAAGTCTTGGAGTGATTATTCTATTCCATGCCTTGATTTTGTAGAGACAGTAATCAGGATTCCATTTCATACTTTTTTTTTCAATTTCTCTTTAATGTATTATCAAGTCCAAGTAATTGTTTCATTTGTCCAATAAGATAGCAAACTTTCTACTAAAACTAAGAATCATTAAACGTTGGTAAAGGCTGTCTGCCAGGAAAAGTGCATATTCAAAGGATCAAAATAAATCGTCTAAGAAGTAAAAATTCTTCAGAATGACAAATTGCCAGTTTTTATCAATTTTCCAAGGGTTATCCTGGACATTACGTAAGTCCATATTTCTCAATTGTTTTTATTTAATTTTTTTTTTATTTTAATGATGTGTAGGTAGAGAGAGTCTAAATTGATTTTTTTTTGTTCACTTGTTTGGACAAACACAAATTAAATTAAGATGACACATTTAGGAATTTAGAATGTATATTAAGAATTTTTTTCTGGTCGTAAATCACATTATATTTCATTTTTTGGAATATAAATCACATTGTATTAATTCAATGGCATTTGAACTTATAAGCTCCATGATTTTATAATAATAACTATGATAAAATATCTAATATAAAATTTAAGGTATCATTTTAGAGCAATATTATCAATTTTAGGCTTGATTTATTTAAAATTAAGACTTGGCGTATATAAAATTGGGTTAGGGTTTCATTTTTTAGGCCCGTTTATAATGACTTTTTTAAAGATAATCTTATTTTGGCTGGGCTGGCCCTTTTAATAATTTAGCCGGCCCTATTTTTAATTTAATTTTCTTTCATTTATTTTTTATTATTTTATTTTTAATTAATTTTTTCTATTTTTATTTTTTGAAAAATAGTATTTAATTCAAATAATAGTACAATAATATTAATTGAGTTGGCTTATTTATATAGAGGACCTTATAAGGCCAATCTCGAGCCTAAAAGTTATGCCCAATTAATTCGAGTTTTTTTAGTCTGGCCTAATAATGTTACTTCAGAGACATAATTTCTCTGTTTTTTTTGAATTGATAGACTTGCAAGCGGCTAGTTTTAGACTTGATAAACTTGCCATAATGAATTATAGAGTACATAACCAGTACCCCATTTGTGTACTAAAATTTTGTATTCTTTAACTGCTTAAAAAATCTGAATACTTTTCTCTCTGTTATATATTTCACTCAATTTTTTGTATTGAAATGATTAAATTAATTCATCCGGTATACTTTCCCATATGAAGCCTAAAAATAATGACGATTTCTTCAATTGTGTAGATATCCACAGGCAACGTACTCTTCAACATCCATTATTTAAAAACCACAAAATTCAGGTAGCTACACACTAAAGCAAAATCATAAAGCAATTTCTGATCTCTTGTTTTCTTTCATGTCCATGCATCTTCTTAATTATTGCTAGATTGATTGAGTGTTTATCATAAATTCTATCATAATAAAAAATGGGATCCCAAATTATGACATAATATTTAGATCATTGGTTGATAAATTTTGAAAAATTAAGTTATGAATATGTAACTGTCTATAATTAACACTTAATTTACTATCTAAAATAAATTAACAGTTAAATTAAAGCAGTATAATTTATGTAGCACCCCCAAGCCTGTATTAGAGAGCTGTTGAGGGAGGATGCTAATCATGCTATTGGTGTTTCTTTTGTTAGAAGGGTTATTGTGTAGTTTTCCTTTTTGCTTTGGGCTTTTTAGCCCTGGTTGTCACCAAAAAATTGTAGCACTCTCAAAATTTGGCGGCATGGCAGTAAGCTCAAGAAAAGCCAATTCTGGCCTAAATTATTGGAGTCCCTATGAATGCCAAGCCTTTGGTTCAGTTACAGTAGAAAGACTCTTGCTTCTCCAGAAGGAATCAGTCCAGCAATGGGGAGTGGTTTAATTCCTTCCACGAAATTTGTTAGATCTTGTTTCTTCGTAGATGTTAAAGTTGTCAATTCAAACTACGAAGAAACTAACTTAGATGCTCATAATATGAAAATCTACTGTGACATGGAGGCTAATTGCTATAGCTGTGGTACTAAGGTTATCAGAGAACATATGAATCACACTACTTCACCTTGGGGGGACCTGGTGGCCAATGTGGTGCTTGATTGCATTGAGAGTTATGTTTAATTTGCAGTTTCCTGTATGTATAAATAAAATTTAATATAGCTCTTTATAATTATCAACATTGAATTCAGAAGTTGTTTAATAAAGTAGTTATTTACCATGTCCGTTAGATATGGCATCTCTTATCATGCATATCCATTCCATATCACATTAATTAAAACAATTTCTTCTCACTCATGGTTGACAGTCACATTAAATTCTGGTCTCCCTAATACGAATACTGAAAGCGCACTGTCAACTGAGCACAATAATATTGAAACAACATGAACAATTTTTGTTGAATAATGTGAACAACAATTGGCCATTGACTGGCTAAAATTCGAACAACTACATGCTAAAACTAATTTATGGGAAAAGCCTTCAGAGAAGATCTTTTTGGAGGGGGAAAATTGCACTTATTCACCCTCATCTATTATCCAATGCAGTGACAATTATTCTCCTCAACTCTTGATGTGAGCATATTGCTACCGCCATATATTCATTTGTAAAAGAAGTTGAGGAGGAAACTGCAGTTGGAGAAATAGATTAAGGTGGAAGAATACAAACTTCCTTTTTGCCTCTATGAATGATTGTTAATGAGTTTATAGACACTTTGATGCAGGGAAGGCTTCCTCCATAACTGTTAAAAAAAATTCATTTCACTTTTTGTTAAATCACAGCAGCTGGATGCAAATAACTTTTCCTTCATTTTTTTTATTTAGATAGGTATAGACAGTGCTGTTCCAACTCTACTACTTAAATTCACGCATGTACTGTCCTTTCTTTCTTCCTTGCCTTCATCATTTCCTGTTCCAATCTTTAATATTGAGTGTCCTTCGGACTTTACTTCTTTACAAGGGTAGTGCATTGCAACAGAATTTATCTCCAATAATGAGGAAGCTTGATCCTGATAAAAAAGTGATTTTTTCTTGATAAACATCTTAGTATTTCGATTTCATTTGGAATCTAAACCAGTTTTCTGGTTTCCCTATAGTGCATTGTTTAATTCTGAATTTCATGCTTTCTAATGGTAGTCTTCTGCATGCTTTTAATGCGTTCTTTATTTGTTATCGTTATTATTTTAAAAGTACACAACAACAAAAAAAAGGTCAAATACCCTCACGCTTCACTTCCTAGTTTTCTCTTATTAACAACGCTTTGGATTATGTTTAGTTTCATAGCAATTAGAATTGGAAGAGAATGCTGAAAGCTTCAGAACTGGGTGTTTTCTAATTCCTAATACAAGTATGCTTGAGTTTAGGAAATTCAATTTGCTGCTACAAGCTGATCCAGGAAGACTGTTATATGTTCATAAATTTATCTCTGGGATAAAGCTACATCTGCTGTACTGCTTCTTTCTCTCTCTTTGTTTGTCTGTTGCTAAATTTTAATGTTGACTGGTATAAATTTCTCTGTAATGATAGGTATTCCTTCAACTGTTGCCTCATATATACTATCAGTGTACATGCCATAGATTTAGATTAAGAATTACATGAGTATATAACATGAGCTGGTGGTAAAGTTGAATCAGATACATTTTTATTGCCTGTTAGTGAGATTATTTTGTAAGTGTACACCAATATCTTTATTTCTATTAAACCGTCTATAAAAAGTAAACGCAATGACAAGCATAGACTAGAAATTGGAACTTTTATTCTATTGTAGAATAACTACTATGAAGAAGAAGGATCATACTTGAGGAACATAAAGTAACTGTACAGATCATCAATTTCATTTTCTTTTCTTATGCGGTATATAAATCATTCTAGAATACATTCAAAGTTCCATATACCATACTGAAGAGAGTAGGAGACTGACTTGCACATAAATCTTAAGCACAGAGATTTATATAGATGAGAGTGAACTCTAATACTATGAGTGAAGAGCTTTTTGGAGAAAACAATGGGATTGATATGGGCCACGTCTCTACTACCTCTAATGTTTGTGGGTAGTGCCACAGAAAATAATATGATTATATGTTTTTCCTTTTAAGCTGCTGGTATCTGTAGTTTTGGGCATTGAAAAAAATGGGGAAACTGTACAGCATTAACACAACTAGTTGGTGAATCATATGGCTCTCTCAAAGGGTTTTTATGGCTAAAGCATTAGTGTCCAATTCTAATATGTATAAACCTACATTCATTAGTCTTGACAAGCTATAGACCAAAATAGGTTAGGAAATCAATTTGTGGACTGTGTAGTAATTCTCATTGTTATATAACAAGAAAGATTTTATTCCTTTTATCAATATAGACAGAGTTCAATATTTTGGGAACAAAATTTTAAAACGGATGCTATGGAATTGTATCTCCACAGTTAATAACTTCTAGGGGTTTAGAGAAGCATGCAATTTAACTTCTAAAGTATTCTTTAGATGAGTTGCCGTTGAAAATAATAAAATATTTCTTTTATCTAGTTCATGCAATTTATACAGCCATTTATGGTAGACCTGTAGCTTATAAATATGTATTTTTGAATTTGTCTAACCATCATAGAATAAGAAGTAACTTATCCAGTTGTATCCTAAATAAAATAAATTACACTTCAGTCACCAAACAATCTCACCAACCCCAACTAGTAGAAGATTGGAACATAACAATTTTAACAATCTATCAGAGGATAAGATGTAACTGCTACAACTGTACCCTGAATTAGAGATAATGCACCGCATTCACCAAACTAATTCACCAACCCCAACCACCACCAAAGTAGAACATAAGAGTTCCTACTAACCATCAGAGGATAAGATATAATTGATCCAGCTGCACCCTAAATTATAAATAATGCACCGCATTCACCAAATACCCTCACCAACTACAACAACTAGAGGATAAGAGCATATCAGTTCCTGTTGTACCCTAAATGGGGCTACCAACACACAGAAATTAATTGGACTGTTTTTATCTTCCATCTGTATTAAGACATGAAGTTTATCAAAAAAAAATTTCCCACCAACCTCAAGGGGATAAGAACTTCTCTGCCTGTTCCACTACCATATATATAAACCTTTGGGGGTCTTTCTTCACAAAACATCACCTTCATTCTCTTGAAATCAGGCATCGTGGACTCAAAGGATGATAATGACTCGGAGGAGGATAAGATTGAAGTTATCAAACCAAATTTTCTTCACTACATATATCTTCCTGCAGAAGAAGCTGTAAGTCAAAGGTATATAACTCAATTTCTCTGTCTCTTCCAATCTTTTAACTGTTTATCCAAACAACTTTTAAGGCTAGTTTTGCAGGAGGAATGAGTATACCATGATGCAACCCTCAATACAAAGTGGAACTGTTCAGACTGGCCTATTCAAAGTAAGTTCCTCCTAATTATGCCTAATTGATATCCAAACTTATATTATGGCCAACAAAATATCAAGTTAACTCTATAAAATTCTCTATATCTTTTTATAACATAAAAGTTGAAAAGAAAACAAAAGGAATTAAAGAAAGGTCTTATGTTTGTGTACCACATTTATTTCATTGCAAGGTTTTGTTTTGTGTCAAAAACTTTAAGCATAGGAAACCAAAGTCTTCTTAGGTTTATAGACCTAACTGGCATTAAGATTTAACACAATTTTTGTCTTGTGAAAGTATGAACTGTATTTAAATTCTACCTGTAGAAACTATTTATATATTATGTGGTATGTAAAATGAGAATTGATGTTTGCACATCTAGTGTAACTGATGCAGAAAATTTGAGCGGGGGGATGAAGTTTAAGTGAAGTATATTTCTTCAGCTTGTTTGAATTAGTAGATCCTAACCACCATGGCTTCTTGATATGCAGTTTTAGAGGCTTCTGAACGTCTGCACTCGATGAACATAGCATTTGGTTGCTCTCACATCCATTGGCAATACCAAAATAACTTATAATGAAGTGGTACTAGTCATTTTCAGGGTTTCTAGTTTTTGTAATAGAATTCATAGTCATAACCTAAAGTATCAAAAGAATAAAGTATTGTGATAGTTCAATTTGTTCGGTTTTAATTTGATATCCTTTACGATAGGGGAAAGAGAGAGAACATAAGACTTGTTTAGCTGCTATGGCAGAGTGTTAGAGAAATATTTTATGTTAGAATATTGAAGTGTGCCAGTATGATTGTGCTTGTGATTGTTTTATAAGAAATAAATTGAAAAAACCATATACGAAAATGCAAATATGTATATATCCATTTCTTTAATTTATTCAGAAGCAATTCATTTTAAAGTTATAAAATAATTCCATATTTGTATTTTTGAATCACAACAATTTTCTTGTGATGGTGCTAAGTAGTATAGAGGATAGATCCAATGGTAAAAGCAACCACTCCTCTGTCCATTACACAAATATCTATCTAACTCTTTTCTTCTCAATTTGGTACAATACTAGAGTTAAATATTACTGTAATTTCTAAAACGTGGTACATGATTTACCAAGGATACTTAACACATCATAATTCATTTGGGCTTACTTAAAGTGGTTTACTCTTAAACTCTTACTATTTTCACCTACACAAATGTACGAGATATGTGCAACTGCTTGCATGCAGAAAAATTACACATAACAAACTTTACCGCTGGCAGACAGAAAGCTACGATGTTTTGCAGTTTGTAGATACCACTACTCATGATGGACTATTATAGAACACGGTTTCTAATGTTAATTAACAGTTGTGAACATTCCACTTTATGCTATGGCTCATTTTGTTCCTAGGATAGTGATTTCAATCTTGCCTCTATTTTAAAGGAAAGGGAGTTCCTATGTTTATAAGGAAGAAAGTCTTGGAGTGATTATTCCATTCCATGCCTTGATGTTGTAGAGACAGTAATCATGATTCCATTTCATACTTTTTGTTTCAATTTCTCTTTAATGTATTATCAAGTCCAAGTAATTGTTTCATTTGTCCAACAAGATGGCAAACTTTCTACTAAAACTAAGAATCATTAAATGTTGGTAAAGGCTGTCTGCCAGAAAAAGTGCAAATTCAAAAGATCAAAATAAATCGTCTAAGAAGTAAAAAATCTTCAGAATGACAAATTGCCAGTTTTTATCAATTTTCCAAGGGTTATCCTGGACATTACGTGATGCAGCGCTGCGTGCTAGCCTCTCATCTAGGAGCAACCCCTGGTGGCACCACTAGTAAGTCTTGTGAAAGACTCACATCGTCCCAAGAGGGCTTGGGTAGGTAGTATATAAAGTGGTGGTAGACCTTGCACTCATGAGCTAGCTTTTGGGAGTAAGTTAGGCCCCTTGTATAGTTGAGTACCATCCGTACAGTTGCCTTATATATATGCTGCGCTGCATCAGTTGGTATCAGAGCTGGGGTGTGGTGCGCTTCCAAGCGTGGGTGGATGATGCAGCGCTGTGGTCTCATCTAGGAGCAACCCCTAGTGGCACCACTGGTAAGCCTTGTGGAAGTCCCACATTCTCCAAAGAGGGCCTAGGTAGGCAGTATATAAGGTGGTGGTAAACCTTGCACTCATGAGCTAGCTTTTAGGAGTAAGTTAGGCCCCACGTATGGTTGAGTATCATCCGTACAATCACCTTATATGCCGCGCTGTATCATTACGTAAGTCCATATTTCTCAATTGTTTTTATTTAATTGTGTTATTTTAATGATGTGTAGGTAGAGAGAGTCTAAATTGATTTTTCTTTGTTCACTTGTTTGGACAAACACAAATTAAATTAAGATGACACATTTAGGAATTTAGAATATATATTAAGAATTTTTTTTCTGGTCATAAATCACATTGTATTAATTCAATGGCATTTGAACTTATAAGCTCCATGATTTTACAAAAAAAAAAAAAAAAAAAAAATTCTATGATAAAATATCCAGTATAGAATTTAAGGTATCATTTTATAGCTGTATTATCAATTTTAGGCTTGATTTATTTAAAATTAAGACTTGGCATATATAAAATTAGGCTAAGGCTTCATTTTTTAGGTCCGGTTATAATGACTTTTTTAAAACCAGTCTTATTTGGGCTGGCCTGTTTAATAATTTAGCCAGCCCTATTTTTATTATTTTATTTTTAATTAATTTTTTTCTATTGTTATTATTTGAAAATGGTATTTAATTAAAAAATAGTAGAATAATATTAATTGAGTTGGCCCATTCAGATAAGTAATTTCTCAGGTTTTTTGAATTGATAAACTTGCAAGCAGCTAGTTTTAGACTTGATAAACTTGCCATAATGAATTATAGAGGAGAGTACATAACCAATACCCCATTTGTGTACCAAAATTATGTATTCTTTAACTGCTTAAAAAATCTGAATACTTTTCTCTCTGTTATATATTTCACTCAATTTTTTGTATTGAAATGATTAAATTAATTCATCCGGTATACTTTCCCAGATGAAGCCTACAAATAATGACGATTACTTCGATTGTGTAGATATCCACAGGCAACCTACTCTTTAACATCCATTATTTAAAAACCACAAAATTCAGGTAGCTACACACTAAAGCAAAATCACAAAGCAATTTCTGATCTCTTGTTTTCTTTCTTGTCCATGCATCTTCTTAATTATTGCTAGATTGATTGAGTGTTTATCATAAATTCTATCACAATAAAAAATAGGACCCCAGATCATGACATAATATTTAGATCATTGGTTGATAAATTTTGAAAAATTAAGTTTTGAATATGTAACTGTCTATAATTAACACTTAATTTACTATCTAAATAAATTAACACTTAAACTAAAGCCGTAAAATTTATGTAGCACTCCCAAGCCTGTATTAGAGAGCTGTTGAGGGAGGATGCTAATCATGCTATTGGGGTTTCTTTTGTTAGAAGGGTTATTGTGTAGTTTTCCTTTTTGCTTTGGGCTTTTGAGCCCTGGTTGTCACCAAAAAATTGTAGCACTCTCAAAATTTGGCGGCATGGCAGTAAGCTCAAAAAAAGCCAATTCTGGCCTAAATTATTGGAGTCCCTATGAATGCCAAGCCTTTGGTTCAGTTACAGTAGAAAGACTCTCGCTTCTCCAGAAGGAATCAGTCCAGCAATGGGGAGTGGTTTAATTCCTTCGACGAAATTTGTTAGATCTTGTTTCTTCGTAGATGTTAAAGTTGTCAATTCAAACTACGAAGAAACTAACTTAGATGCTCTAATATGAAAATCTACTGTGACATGGAGGCTAATTGCTATAGCTGTGGTACTAAGGTTATCAGAGAACATATGAATCACACTACTTCACCTTTGGGGGACCTGGTGGCCAATGTGGTGCTTGATTGCATTGAGAGTTAAGTTTAATTTGCAGTTTCCTGTATGTATAAATAAAATTTAATATAGCTCTTAGTATTTCGATTTCATTTGGAATCTAAACCAGTTTTCTGGTTTCCCTATAGTGAATTGTTTAATTCTGAATTTCATGCTCTCTAATGGTAGTCTTCTGCATGCTTTTAATGTATTCTTTATTTGTTATCTTTATTATTTTTAAAGTACACAAATAAATAGGTCGAATTCCCTCTTGCTTCACTTCCTTGTTTTCTCTTATTAACAACGCTTTGGATTATGTTTAATTTCATAGCAATTAGAATTGGAAGAGAAAGTTGGAAGCTTCAGAACTGGGAGTTGGCTAATTACTAATACAAGTATGCTTGAGTTTAGGAAATTCAATTTACTTCTACAAGCCGATCCAGGAAGACTGTTATATTTTCATAAATTTATCTCTGGGATAAAGCAACATCTGGTGTGCTGCTTCTTTCTCTTTCTTTGTTTGTCTGTTGCCAAATTTTAATATTTACACGTAAGAATTCCACTGTAATGCTAGGTAATACTTCAACCGTTGCCTCACATGCTACTAGTATACATGCCATAGATTTAGATTAATAATTACATGAGTATATAACATGAGCTGGTGGTAAAGTTGAATCAGATACATTCTTATTGCCTGTTGGTGAGGTTATTTTGTAAGTGTACACCAATATCTTTATTTCTATTAAACAGTCTATAAAAAGTAAACGCAATGACAAGCGTAGACTAGATAATGGAACTTCGATTCTTTTGTAGAATAACTACTATGAAGAAGAAGGATCATACTTGAGGAACATAAAGTAACTATACAGATCATCAATTTCATTTTCTTTTCTTATGCGGTATATAAATCATTCTAGAATACATTCAAAGTTTTATATACCATACTGAAGAGAGTAGAAGACTGACTTGCACATAAATCTCAAGCACAGAGATTTATATAGATGAGAGTGAACTCTAATACTATGAGTGAAGAGCTTTTTGGAGAAAACAATGGGATTGATATGGGCCACGTCTCTACTACCTCTAATGTTTATGGGTATTGGCACAGAAAATAATATGATTAAATGTTTTTCCTTTNAAAGCAACATCTGGTGTGCTGCTTCTTTCTCTCTCTTTGTTTGTCTGTTGCCAAATTTTAATATTTACACGTAAGAATTCCACTGTAATGCTAGGTAATACTTCAACCGTTGCCTCACATGCTACTAGTATACATGCCATAGATTTAGATTAATAATTACATGAGTATATAACATGAGCTGGTGGTAAAGTTGAATCAGATACATTCTTATTGCCTGTTGGTGAGGTTATTTTGTAAGTGTACACCAATATCTTTATTTCTATTAAATAGTCTATAAAAAGTAAACGCAATGACAAGCGTAGACTAGATAATGGAACTTTGATTCTTTTGTAGAATAACTACTATGAAGAAGAAGGATCATACTTGAGGAACATAAAGTAACTATACAGATCATCAATTTCATTTTCTTTTCTTATGCGGTATATAAATCATTCTAGAATACATTCAAAGTTTCATATACCACACTGAAGAGAGCAGAAGACTGACTTGCACATAAATCTCAAGCAGAGAGATTTATATAGATGAGAGTGAACTCTAATACTATGAGTGAAGAGCTTTTTGGAGAAAACAATGGGATTGATATGGGCCACGTCTCTACTACCTCTAATGTTTATGGGTATTGGCACAGAAAATAATATGATTAAATGTTTTTCCTTTTAAGCTGCTGGTATCTGTAGTTTTGGGCAATGAAAAAAATGGGGAAACTGTACAGCATTAACACAACTAGTTGGTGAATCATATGGCTCTCTCAAAGGGTTTTTATGGCTAAAGCATTAGTGTCCAATTCTAATATGTATAAACCTACATTCATTAGTCTTGACAAGCTATAGGCCAAAATAGGTTAGGAAATCAATTAGTGGACTGTGTAGTAATTCTCATTGTTATATAACAAGAAAGTTTTTATTCCTTTTATCAATGTAGACATAGTTCAATATTTTGGGAACAAAATTTTAAAACGGATGCTATGGAATTATATCTCCACCGTTAATAACTTCTAGGGGTTTAGAGAAGCATGAAATTTAACTTCTAAAGTATTCTTTAGATGAGTTGGCGTTGAAAATAATAAAATATTTCTTTTATCTAGTTCATGCAATTTATATAGCCATTTATGGTAGACCTGCAGCTTATAAATATGTATTTTTTGAATTTGTCTGCTAACACATCATAGGATAAGAAGTAACTAATCCCGTTGTATCCTAAATAAAATAAATTACACTCCATTCACTAAACAATCTCACCAACCCCAACTAGCACAAGATTGGAACATAATAGTTTTAGCAAACTATCAGAGGATAAGATGTAACTGATCCAATTGTACCCTAAATTAAAGATAATTAATGCATCGCATTCACCAAACAAATTCACCAACCGCAACCACCACAAGAGTGGAACATAAGAGTTCCTGCTAACCATCAGAGGATAAGATATAACTAATCTAGCTGTACCCTAAATTAGAGATAATGCACTACATTCACCAAACAGCCTCACCAACTACAACAACTAGAGGATAAGAGCATAACAGTTCCAGCTATACCCAAAATGGGGCAACCAACACACAGAAATTAATTGGACTGTTATTTTATCTTCCATCTGTATTATGACATGGCGTTTATCAAACAAAAAAAAAATTCACCACCAACCTCAAGAGGATAAGAACTTCTCTGCCTGTTCCACTACCATCTATATAAACCTTTGTTGGAGGGGTTTTTTCAAACCATCACCTTCATTCTCTTGAAATCAGGCATGGTGGACTCAAAGGATGATAATGACTCGGAAGAGGATAAGATTGAAGTTACCAAACCAAATTTTCTTCACCACATATATCTTCCCGTAGAAGAAGCTGTAAGCCAAAGGTATATAACTCAATTTCTCTGTCGTCTCTTCCAATTTTTTTACTGTTTATCCAAACCATTTTTAAGGCTAGTTTTGCAGGACGAATGAGTATACCATGATGCAACCCTAAATACAAAGTGGAACTGTTCAGACTGGCCTATTCAAAGTAAGTTCCTCATAACTATGCCTAATTGATATCCAAACTTATATTATGACCAACAAAATATCTAGTTAACTCTATAAAATTCTCTATATCATTTTAAAAAATAAAAGTTGAAAAGAAAACAGAAGTAATTAAAGAAAGATCTTCTGTTTGAGCACATTTATTTCATCTCAAAGTTTTGTTTTGTGTCAAAAACTTTAAACATAAGAAACCAAAGTCTTCTTAGGTTTATAGACCTAAGTGGCATTAAGATTTAACCCAATTTTTGTCTTGTGAAAGTATGAACTGTACTTATATTCTACCTGTAGAAACTATCTATATATTATGTGGTATGTAAAATGAGAATTGATGTTTGCACATATAGTGTAATTGATGCAGAAAATTTGAGGAGAGGGTTGAAGTTTAAGTAGTATATTTCTTCAGCTTGTTCGAATTAGTAGATCCTAACCACCTTGGCGTCTTGATATGCAGTTTTGGAGGCTTCTGAACATCTGCTCTCAATGAACATAGCATCTAGTTGCTCTCACATCCATTGTGGCAGTACCAAATAGTTTGTAGCTAAGTGGTACTAAAATTATTTTTAGGGTTTCTAGTTTCTATGTTAGAATTTAAAATCGTGACCAAAAGTATTAAAAGAAATATCATTGTAGCAGTTTGATTTGGTCAATATTTTAATTTGTGTCCTTGGCAATAGTGGAAAGAAAGAGAACATAAGATTTGTAAGGCCACTATGGCAGAGTGTTAGAGAATTATTTTATGTTAAAATATTGAAGTGTGCCATTATGATTGTGCTTGTGATTGTTTTATAAGAAATCCATATACGACAGTGCAAATATGTATTTATCCATTTCTTTAATTTATTCAGAAGCAATTCATTTTAAAGTTATAAAATGATTCCATACTTGTATCTTTAAATGACAACAATTTTCATGTGATGGTGCTAAGTAGTATAGAGGATAGGTCCAATGGTAAAAGCAACCACTCCTCTGTCAATTATACAAATCTGTATCATACTCTTATCGTGTCAATTCGCTACAATACAAGAGTTAAATATTATTGTAATTTCTAAAACATGGTACATGATTTACCAAGGATACTGAACACATCATAGTTTATTTGGGCTTGCTTAAAGTGGTTTACTCTTAAACATGGTACGAGATATGTGCAACTCCTTGCATGTAGCAAAATCACACATAAACTTCGCACTGGAAGACAGAAAGCTACGATGTTTTGCAGTTTGTAGGTACCACTACTCATGATGCACTATTAGGGTCTGTTTGGAAGTTTTTTTAGAGGAGAGAGGAGAGGAGAGGAATAAATCTCCTCTCTCCTATGTTTGGGAGTTTTAACTTGAAAAAGGAAAGGAAACAAGAGGATGAAACTAAACCTCCGAAGTTCTTTTTTGTGATGTTCCCGTGTTCCTCCAAATCGGAGGGTTTGGAGAGGAAATCAATATTAATGATTATTATACCCCTTTACTTTTTTGAAAATTCTTCTCTCATATCCCACACAAACCCGATAATTTCCTCTCTGCTCTTCGCATCTCTCAGCTACGCCTCCGCCTCCACCTCCCTTCACTCCAGAAACAAACCCAACCTAGATGTCGTCGATCGCCATCACCGATCACCATCACCGATTGCCGTCACCGTCACCTATTGCCTTCTCAATCCACTTCTAGGTAATATTACTTCTACCCTCAAACCCTTCTCCCCATATGCATTTTCTGAAACCATCTTCCATTTCCGAGATGTCTTTGAATGGATTCCAGCTCCTCTTCAACCATGTATGGAATTCACAAAGTAGTGGTTTCCCTTTCACGCACCTAACCCTTTGAAAATAACCCCATTAAATTAGACATCTGATCCCGTACCTTGTAGCTGTTCCACAAAATTCCTCCCCTGCCTCCCTTCTTGGTAACAAAAATTGAGTAAATTTTTATTCCGGTGAATAAATAGATGAGTTTGTGTTTTCTTCATTTCCTCTTTCTGTGTCAAGTTATATTTTCTTTATTTGCTATCTTGTGTGTCATATGGAGGTCGCTATAACGCGAATGGCTAAAATAAAAAGAGATTTAGTTTTCGAAATGAAAACTCTGGAATCGCCACCAATCGTATTAAAAATCGGGGAACAATTAGAAAACCCTTTTAATTTCTAAAAAATATGTCTGCGAACCAGAAAGGGTTTGGAATCTAATTGTGTCTAGGGGAAGTGTTAGGTACCCTATAACACTCGTCTAAGAGACGGTTACCTAAAATTAATTGTACAAATTAAATCATGGCCAAATTATATTTATTTTATCCCTAAATGTAAACAAAAGGAAAAATGGGTGATTATTCAAAATAAGACTTGATTCGTCACCCTCGAATGCCTATGTACCCTAATTATGGATTAAACTCGGCATAGTTCGCAATGATTCAAAATGAATTTTTAGTTTTTATTTTTTATTTTTTATTTTTTTAAAAACTAAAATTAAAAGAGATTCACAATTTTTAAATTAAAATTATACTATGCATGAATTTAATCATGTCCTAATCCTTCCACTTTGTTCTCATGCTTCTCAGTTCCCAAAGCGGAGCTTATCCTTACCTCAGGCAAATAGGAGAGCCACCCCTATGGGGGTAAGTCGCTCTTATCCCTCCCTTGACAAGTAAGGGGCCTATGGATGCTATTCGCACAGAATTAACTAAATAAATGTAAAATGTATGATATGTAAGCCCATTTCGTGGGTCTGGTTTAGTCTAAAATAGGAACCAGCTCAACAAATCAGAGGACATAAACCAGTCCATTTTGTGGGCCTGATCCAGTCTATACAAAAAATAGCTCAGCACATCAAGAACAGCGGACTAAATAGAACCTCAGACAATTGACAAAAAAAAATGCAAAATTATGAATATTTCCCAAATTGAAGATATACATCTTATGGTTCTAAAAAGACAAGAAACACCTAAATTGGAGCTCTATAGCTCCAGAAAGATTTAAAAGACTATATGCTGTCAGAGAAAATCAACTAGCCTAACAATACAGAAAATAGCAAACTTTAAATGTAAACTGAGAATAAAGTAGATGTAAAAAAAATCTAAAAATTATATATATTTAAGCCACACATCTTATGATTCTAATGAGATCAATATCACTTAATTTGGAGCTGTATAACTCTAAAAATAAATAAAAGATTGCACACTATCAGAGAAAACTAACAGGCTTAACAGGACAGAGAAACAGCCAACTTTAAATCAAAACTGGGAGCAGAGGAGACATGCAAAAAAATCTGAAAATTATATATATTGAAACCACACATCTTACGGTTCTAATAAGACCAACATCACTTAATTTGGAGCCGTATAACTCCAAAAAAAAATAAAAGATTGCACACTGTGGGAGAAAAATAACAGGCTTGACAAGACAGAAAAACAACTAACTTTAAATCAAAACTGGGAGCAGAGGAAACATGCAAAAAATATTAAACTAATATATATTAAAAACACACATCTTAAGGTTCTAATGAGACCAACATCACTTAATTTGGAGCCCCAAAGCTTTGTCTAGAAAAATAAAACCAATTGCTGCCAGAGCTGTCTAAAAGCTGCGAAAATGAAGATATCTCACATTGGTTCTCTTTCTCTTTGCCCTCTCTTCTTCCTTGTTTCCGTTCAGTTCTTTCTATCTCTATTTCTGTGTGTTGATGTTGGTATCTGTTTCAGCCCTTGCCTATTGCTTTTATACTACTCACCTTGCACCCAAATCCTTCTCTCACGTCTCTCTCACTATTTGTGTCAACCCACATCTCTTTCTCTCTTTAAAACACTCATCTTTCCATCTCTTTTTCGGTTTTTCAATTGCACACATTCTTTATCTCTCTCTTTTGTTTCTCACTTACTCATGACTCTTACTTCCCCTCACCTATGAACTCACGTTTCTTTCTATATTTATCTCTTCCCACACATTTAATTATATC